>JAQGBH010001086.1:0-36929 GCA_034698265.1 Sminthurinus aureus | reverse complement strand
TTGTTGTTTTGCAAATTCAACAACGGAAGACCTTAAGCTCATTCGCCTTTTGGAATCACACCCAGATACCAAGTCTGTTTACATCAATAGAAATTCTGATTTTATTACATTACATTATGAATTATGAACCATGATAAAAAATGTGAGCTATTTACTGTGCTTTGGAGTAAAATACCAAAATACCAAGAAACTTGACTTTGATGACATTGCTATCACTGTTTCATGTGTTTTATGTACGTAATATACACCTTCGTCCAACATTGTAGACAACTAAAAGCTCAAAACATCCAACACAAAGTTACAGTATTAAATTTTGCGAGACCTCAATGTTAAATGTTCAATACTCAATGCTCAATACAGAACTCACGGGAAATCAAAATCAACTTTATGTAATGTATCCTACGCGGTGCACACTACACACTCCACACAGTTTAATAAAAACAAATGACTGTTTTCAATAAATACAATTAATCTCAGGTGTTCCCTTTGTTGTAGTAATATTCAATAGGAGAGAAATCAAAGAGACCATATAAAATCCACATGTTTTCCCTTCCTTTCCTTTCTCAAACAGTGAGAAACAATGACCAGAACTAGAACTAGAACAATAGCAATAGTAATAATAATAACACCTATAGATTTTACTCCAAACTTTTGTTCTAGAAGCATATTAGCTCCAAAAACTTTTCCATTTATGATACAAAAATAAATTTATGTGTGTGTTTTCCTTTTCTCCTGGTAAAAGTCATTTCTCTCTCTCTTTCTCTTTCTCCCAGTCTCTTCCATTTTCTCTCTGTCGCACTAAAAAGTAATTAAAAGTCGGCAAGAAGTAACAAAGTGTCATGAGAAAGGAAAGCATCTGTAACTTAACCGAAACCCCATATACCATATTTATGTATATGCATACAAAAACAGCTCAACGAGTATGCATTCATTAACCAGAGAAATAAATTCAAAGGATGCATTTATACCTCTTCACATACAACATACAAAACACAAAAGTACATGATACAGAAATATCCAAGAGCCACAAGAGGACTGGTAGAAAGAAACAGACCCCTGGTTTTTGAATTTTGAACAATGATCAAGAGAAATAAACAATGATGCAAAACAAGAGTCTTCATTCTTTTTATGCAGACCACGGCCACGGCACACGGCACATAGAATATAAACAAAGACTAAGTGCAACAAACATAAAAATCTAAATTGAATTCAATGATGCAAAACCATCTTGAATCTTGAGTTTGAATCTGAATCTGAATAGTGTCGATAAAAACGGGCAAGTTTAAAGCTGTATGATCAAGTGGAGGAAAAAGGAGAAGCGATCACATATCATATATCATCCGTTCATTTATAGCGTTCAAAACTCGGGCTGGAGAGGAAGATGAATGTGAGCGGAAGGAAAATGTAAAAATCAACTCAAGGTACGATCCATTGTACTTTCATTCATACGCACTGTGAACACTGAACAGTGAAGAGTAAATAGTACGCCGCACTTTACTAGTGAAAACCCAGTGTTGCTGGTTGCTGCTAAACCTCCAAACTTGAAAGCCAAGATTCAAGATTCTAGATTCGGGTGTTCCATATGGCACACACACACACACACCAAAGAGAACATAATGATAAATTAAAAAGTTTCTCGTTCCGAATCCAAACTATTGTACCACATGCCGTGAACAAGTCTCAAGATTTTGTTTTTCCATCAAAACATGCGAATATGAACGGATTTTTCCATACCTCTCTACTCTCTAGTCTCTACCCCTTTCTTTCCCTTTGTCTTCCTCCTCTTCCTTTTGAACACACACATAGATGTAGACGTAGGCATCACATACACACACACAAACACAAATATCCATTATGATGAAAAAACCTCTTTGTGAATGTCCAACTAAGTATTAAGTAAATGTACACATAGGCATAGAATAGCATACAGCTTAAAGCATACAGAATGAACAGTGAACAGAGAGCACACTTTACAGAACACCCACAGGCAAGTTTTCAGTGTTACAAACATATGTACACAAACACAATGACGTACCTATATCATTTTTTCACTATAAAATATGATCATCTTATACAAGATTCCTCTTTTCCCTATACTCTATACTCTACAATCTACACTCTACGCATATAGTCATATACCGTTTGCGAACATGGATTCAGGATTTCTACTTATTTTACATGGGACAAAATATCTTTCTATATCTTGATTCCCTTCTTTCTTTCTATCTTTCTTTCTATATCTTTTTGCTACTGAGATAAGTTTTCTGGTGAATCTGTTCACTGTTCAAGGCTGAACGCTCCACTATCCACCATCCACATCCACTATCTCTCTCTGCCTCTCTGGCTCAAGTCAAAACCGTCTTTAGATGCATCATCAATCATTCAAGTCTTTTCATCATAGAGGAAAGAAATCTTGAAATGTGCGTAAGTTTCGTCGTTGTCCTCTGCTTTTACTTCTTCTTCTTCTTCATCATCATCATCTTCTCATTCTCATTCTAGGCCTTAGACATGTATATTATATATTTTGTATGGGTATAGTTCTGGAGGCAATCTTTCTTTGCTCTCCCGTTAATTTTCCTCATTTTCTTTGGTTTCACACATCAACTTGTTTTCTACAAGAATCAAGAATGGTCTACTTTCCTTCTGCTCCATAATGTTAACGTACAGGCAAAACATTAGCGTACCTTCCTCACTCATTTGTGTCCGCACTTAATTGTCTGCTTCGTTTTCGTTCCTCTCCATTTTCCACAGAATAATGAATCTTGTACCTTGTACATTGTACAGCGTACAGGCAGAGACAAGTTTGAAAGGACTCATTTCGCATTTACTAGCATTGTAACATCAAATCTGGAACTACAATGCAATCTGAAATCTACAATCTACACTATCTACTACCTAATGTCTAATATCTAACATCTATAACGTCATCATCATCAGCAACAGCACATAATATATTATCTGAATACTAGTACACGTCATATTTTGAATTTTGAACGTAAAACATGTCAACTGTGAGCAGGAAGTATGAATGACAGTGGCAGTGACAGAGACAGAGACAAAGTTATATGTAAAGACAAAGGGGACGAAATCATCATGCATTAACAGGTAGAGTGTGGAGTGTAGAGTAATAAAATACAATATAATAAAGAATAAAGTATAAATTATAACATAATATCGTTATTCTTTATTGTCTCCCCACTCCTCTCTCTCTCTTTGCTTCATCTCATCTCAGCCAAAGTTGTGAAGAGACCAAAAGACCAAACTCAAATTTTGACATTCAAACTTGAAATTATTATTCATATAAATGGAATAAATGGACAAAAGTTACGACTTCATCAGCATCAACAGCAACATCCTCCTCTTTTTCCTTCTTTTGCACGTTATAAGCAAAATATGAGCTTGAAAACATTTATAATAGATAGACAACTAGATAGATAGAGCAACAGAGAGTATGATAAGGACGTTAATAATGGGACTTAACTTGGACAAGGAGCATTTAGGTACAATGTACAATGGGAAAGTCAAATGTCACATCCAAATGAAACACAGACAAATGTACATTGTACATGTTACAATATACAGTCAACCTACTTCTCACTCTACAGTCTAGAGTCTAGATTGTACCCGGTGTATTTTCACTTTATTTTTGATATTAAGAAGCCTTTGCAATAGTTAATATCACTTATACATATTACACGTTTTTCTGTAATATAAAACACTTGCACAAACAATCCATAAACATTGGTTTACACTACCCCTCAACACCCAATCCTCAATATTGCTGGAAAAGAGGTAGAAAAAACATTCAGCTGTATCTGTATCTATATCTACATCTGGATGTATATTGTATAATATAGTTCGTCGTCCCACGTCCGACATTTTCATTTTCATTCTCTTCCTCTAAAACGTAAACCAAATAATGTCCAATCAATTTGGCATTCGGTATTGCGTACAGGGTACAGGGTAAAGGGCACAGAGGGACAAAACATATTTTACACTCAACTAAGTACATTATACATTACACATTATGTACATATCCTTAGACCAACTTTGTAAAAAGAATTAACGATGGTTTGGCGCTTGCCAAAGTACATAAACATATGGATAATGTATAGCCAAGTCAGGCTATTGTGATAATTAAATAGGTATCTATAACCTCCAAAGTTTGATTCTGATTCCGGAAAACGACCAAAGCTACAACTATACAATTACTCTGTCCAAAACTATCTGACTAACTTTTGTCTATATATTTATTTCTGAGCGTTGAGCATGAAGCATGCTGAGTGAGCTTAGACGGACAGCATGAGCATTCCATCTTCTATGTTCTGAATCCAGAACCTGGAATCCAGAACTTGACTTTCTCCATGTACACACACACACACACACACACACACACACTTTCTCTCTCTCTCACTCTCTCTCTCTCTAGAAACAGTTTTGCAACAGCACCAGTCCTCATCCTGAGAACCAATAGCAGTAGCAGTAACAGCAGCATCAGAATGAGGATGAGAATCAACATCAACATCAGCACAAGCCAAACATAATCCAAACACGGTTTCATCGACTCATTTGGAATGCTTGTTCTGATTCTGTCTAATTCTTCTCAGGAGAACTTTGATGAAGGGGGCAATTTGTATACAAATACAAGTAGAAGTAGAACTACATCCTACACTATACATACACTAAAGTTTTTCATCCCACCAAGAACAAGAACCTTGACAAATTTTCCACACAGCGGTCGTTAAATGACGATTAACATGTAAATCTCTTCAACTTTGTCCCTATTAAAGCTTCTATTTAAACGCTATCTCTCATTGTTTCTCGCTCCCTCTCTCCCTCTCCTCCTCACTACAACTTATAACGAGAAATTGAGCGTGGAAACTTAATGAATCGTGTGGAAATTTATCTAATACTTGTACAAATACTTGTCTCTTTCTCCTTCCATTCATTCCAATTTAATCTCCCTTCCTCCTCTTTCCGCTTTCTTTTCATACCTTGTACCTTGTGTGTTGTGCGGTGTGGACGAGAGATCATTATACTGATCATTGTGGTGGTAGTGCAAGGAGCTATTTATCATTCATAGACAGATTCAGATTGACAGCACACATCAGTAGAGACTAGAGACAAAGCACTAAGCGCAAGGGATACCCGCCTTTACAGTATACAGACATAATTCACACAAGGTTCCTCCACACACAACATATTGCCACTGATTCAAGGAAATGGACATCAACAAACATGAGCTCTGTAAACTGTACAATGTACACAGTATACAAACTTATTTACATACATGGAAAATATATAATTTTGCTACACATTCCATTGGTGTATACAAAAGTTTTTTCCGATGTAAAAGAAAGATTTTCAGGTGTACACTGTACAATGTACATTGTACAGGATATGTGGGTAAAATATAAAGTAACGGTAACAAAAAGGGAGCTGAAGCAAAGAGAGCGAGAGAGATACAGAGATCGTATCGATTTTCAGTGTTCAGTGACAGTCACTAGTCGCTAGCTCAACGACTCCACTTCCATTTCGTCTATTTCCTATGGAATTTATTATCAAAATTTTATGCAGACTTTTAAAGTCATTGCCCCTTTTCTATTTTCTATGGAGTCATGGAGCTGAGACGTGATATATTATATTATATTTTACAGTATAGATTATAGATACATGCAAGCACCAGCTCAACTTTTTATACACACGGAGGATAAAAATCAGTGATAAAAGGATAGTGCCACTGATACATGTATCTAATATCTAGTATTCGAGTATCCACATTCTATATTACATGTATTATTATGGAACACGGGAAAAAAATTTCCTCAAAAATGTTTACCACAGGAGAAAGCATACACCACAAACATATCTAGATAGAGACAGAATATAGAATATACAAACAGTAACGAGCATTATACTTCCTTATTGTGTAGTGATCTGTGACTGTGACTGTTACTCTTACTCTTTCTGTTACTTTTTCTGTTAGTCCTAGAGTATCCTAGAGTACACAGGCAGAAGGCAGAGGCATGAGAGACTCTGCATTAACAAAGATATTTAATGTATCACAATAAACAAGACAAAGACTGTACATTGTGCATATTCCTTCATGACTTTAATCCCCACACAAGAAAAGAGCACACTTGCTAACTCTTATCATTCCCTTTGCCTTTAGAATTGAGGAGGGATCGTTAGACCAACTAGAGAGACGAGAGGCTTTTCGTTTATACTTTATACATTATACAGCATACAGACTTACGGAATACTTATTATTATACTTATAGACAATTCTTTTATCCCACGATAATCCCATTTTGCACAAAAAAATTACATTATTAAGCACAAGTCAAGACTCGGGACTCTAGACTCTAGACTCAAGACGCTGATGAAAGACAAAAGGAACACTCAGAAAATACTTGTACAGCAATAATTTGTATCCATTAAATTCATGGCATTAATGCTTATTCAAATATAACAGCCCTTTCTCTTTCTTTCTACTCAGAACTTGTCAACGACAACACTGATACATATAGAATATAGATTTCTTCATTTTCCCAGTTCCATGTACAATTTATAATCCTAAAATGCTATATGCTACATAAACTGCTTATGTTGTATAGCGTATTTATCAGCAATACATTGTGATTTAGAACGTTAAAATTTATATCAGTTTGATTCTGGGTTCTGGATTCTAAATATAAGAATTTCAGTCTTTCGTTTTTTGCAAAGGTTGATTTTAATTCGTTCCGACAGACGTAAAATATAGCTTTTCATCTTGTGCATTATTCCGTACCAGATCAGATCAGACCACTGGAGATGGAGATGAAGTTGGAGATGAGAAAACTGACGGTGAGTCAATTTTTAAGAAAAGAATCTACTCCCGAGAGAAAAAGTTGGGTTCTCTTTGCTTCCTTGATCAAAGGCCATACACATGTACATACATACATTATATCTGTATATCTCTAAGAACAAAGAAAGAAAGAAAATACCGGATCTTTTGTATAGTTTATATTCATATTTTCCCAATACTTCTCTCCCATCTTACATCAAAGTCCAAGTCGATAGTCAAACTTAAAAAAAAAGTATTTCCTACGGAGAGCAGGTTTATGGAAAACAAAAATAAAATAAACTGACGAAAAGTAGTGAATTTTTTGTTTTTACTTTGTTGAGTTCCTCCCAACTTGTTCCACTAAACCTGTAATATTTCTATGATATATGGGAATCATTATGTATTTATACTAAACTTTATAAATATTACATAATACATGATGTACATACAGGTGGAATAGAGAAAAGGAAAGGCCGTTCTTGTTATTTATACAAACTTATTATACACAAAAGTAAGTACTCTTGAGTTTTCTGTTCCTCATATGCTGTTCCTTTTTCCTTTTCTCAAGTCCTCTTTCTATTTTCGCATATGTGAATAAAAACCATGCCATACCAGGCAAGGAAAGGAAAGCAAGGCGAGGCCATACCAAGCCAGATCAGACCTGACTAACATAGGAAAGGAAGGAAGGAAGAAAGAAAGAAAGTGCAGAGAATAGAGAGTCGTATAACATGGAACATGGAGCGCTTTCCGCTCGGAAACTCTAATAAAAAGACAAAGTTTAATCCTTGTACCGAAAGTATAAATACATAAACTCAGAGTTGCATAAACTTCTTTCCCAGAGGTATCTTTTGTTTAACTGGCCTCCAGTTACTTCACCACATGTACATACATACACACATACATATATACATATTGCATATCAAGAGATAGTCATAAGACAGCATCAGTATACAGAACACAGTACACACATAGCATACATCATAAATGTCATAGAAACTTACACAAATCCATCTGGAAAATTATATTTGGGAATATTTTCTCCTCTTAATCTTTGGATTTGGTCCTTTCACGTAGAAGAATAAATGCTGGTCTATATTTCATATGTTATATACATTATATGCTATTTCCTTCCCTTCAATTCAATCAAAAGACGGATATGTATGTATCTGGTGTATTCACATCCTTTATATTTTATATGCACATATAAACTGTTCAGCCCCATCAACACATCAACAAGAAATAACATACATCATATATCATACCACATGACGATGATTGGGTATAGATAATAATAATAATAGATGCTTCAAGTATAAATACACTACACTACACTTACAATTTCATGATGGATGCAAGTGGCCAATTATGATACAAATTGTATATACCTTATACATTGTGCATCAAAACCTACTGCTACTGCTAATTTAACCCACTACATTCCTCTTCAATGTCCAACTTCCCGATTCTCGATTCTCGATTCTCAAGTCTCAGAACTCAAGACTCCTCTTGCTTGTGACACTTTATAGTGGTTGGTTAATATTTTATTCCCTATTGACTATTGACCCATCCATAACATGAGCGAGCAGAGGACAAAGACGACGACGACGACAAGAAGCTCTACATTTTTTGTGCACATAAACAAACATTCGCACTCAGGCCAACACAACACGTGCTATACCTACATATTCCTTTGCACACATTCCCACAGTTCCCAGCTGATGTTCCCAAATTTAATGTCGCTCACGTCAACTATAAAATCATCACTCATGTACAATGTATGGTATATTACACATATGATTTTATGTACTTATGGTACCTTCTACCTATTCTTATATGCACATAGAAATATTCTTCAATCAATTTCTTTCACCCTCTTCTTTTTCATATTTCATACCATATGTCCGTCGACATTCCTAGACGATGTGAATAGAGACTAGAGACTTGAGGCTGGAGCATACATAAGATGCCATATCACATCTCTTATCTCTAATCAAGTCCAATTATAATTCAGTGGTAAAATAAATTTGCAAATTTTTAATATTCATTCCTGCACCTTGTCAAAAAAAATGAGCGCAACGACATAAAAAACAATATTGTTTTAATCAATTTAAAACTTGTTGTCATCAATATTATTTGTTTTTCCCCATGCGTTTCATATACATAGATAAACCGAAAATTATCATTCAATAATAATTAGGAGCTAATTTTATAATAATGATCCTACTTGAATCTTACATACAACATACGACGTACAATACACTTAATGAATACCTTACACTTAAAAAAAGTAGTCCTTTTGTTCCGACTCCTTATACAAGTATTTACAATCATGATCAGAGATCATAATCTGCATACAATATCAATTCTAAAATCAAATCATAAGCATACATTATGTATAAAGCAAATAATTATTATTTGTAATTCATAATACAACTATTGAAACTTGATACTCTCCACACTAGAATCTACAATCTACAACCTACAATCTACACAATAGCCAAGTTGAGTTTATAAAAAGTTTAAATGTTTTAAAAATAGGATTGATCCTATAAGGTATAATAATATTATACTCTCTGCTGCATTTAATATATTATACACTCTAAACTCTACAATGTATACATACCATTAATCGATATGCGTAGGAAAAATGAAAGCCCTCAGTAGCGTCTTGTGCTCATTATTGTAATCTGTAAGATGTGTGTATTTAAAGAGTCAAGATCGAGACTCGTCTTTAGAATTTAGAATTTTGTATTGGTTTGATTACGGTACATACCTACTGTTATGTACATCTTTAGCCCCTCGGAGAAGGAACAAATCCAATGGAATTGAATATCATATCAAATCTCCAACTAAATGCCCTATGGTGTATTGAGCATGGAGTATGGAGAAGAAATACTAATCGACTTGACTTAAGCATTGAGCATGCATACACAATCTGCATAGCTCAAGATTCAAGACCACACCTAACTCAAGCATTTTTTCATTGCTGGTCATTGTGTGTCTCAATGTCAATGTTCAATTCGCTTAAAAAGACGGAGAAGATTAGCATGAGCAACAATACTTAGCAGGTATCATGTATTATGCCTTCGTAATTCCTAATTCATAGTAACTAGTTCGTCGTACATTGTACATTGTACATACTGCGTACATTCAGCAGTGTATATATGTAAATGATTCTTTTTTTGAATTGAAAACAACCATCCAACAATACAATAGTAATAGAATTTCGCATATACAATATACACAATATACAGTGGACGTTCTACACATGGGAACATGCGTAAGCAGACAGAGCTATGAAAAAAACATCAAATCGAATAAGTACAAATATATCTATAATCTGTACACTGTATAAAGTATAGAGCTCCATACACCATATACCATACACATACAAAGGAGACAGTCGATGAGTTTTGAGTTCTCATTATCATTCCATTTGCTTGCTTGCTTCCTTCCTTCTCATCCCACAGAAGGTAGAGAGAAATGGAAATGGAAATAGAAACAGAGTAGAGAAAGAGCCCTAAAGCAAAGTATTCAGTGAAGCAAAATACTTTCCTCTATACATATTTCACTACAATTTATTTCTATACGAATAAAGATGTACACTATATACAACAGTCACAATTCACAATTCACAATACACAATACCCAGTGCACAAAGCAGTGGGCAAACTATGGATACGAGATATGAGTACATTTAAATTAAAATAAACTCATTGATATCCGTATTTGATTCTATAGAGTCTAGAATCGAAAGTCTAGGCTTTAGAATAGGATACTTGGTTAATACGACATGATACATAACAATAAACTGCATGGATATGCAGACAAAAATAATAATATCAATAATACATGATGAATTTGAATAAGTTTATTCTACATTCATTTCTGAATGCTTGTACATACATGCTTGTATAATATAATAATGTATAACATATAATATATAATGCATAAATATATATAAAATTATAATTACTTTATATAATTTACCTAAGCCTTTACAAATAAATACGTATGCATGTACGTATTTGTAGTTGATTATTTGAAATACATAACCACACCACACCAAAACAGTCATGGTTGCAGATTGAACATATTGTATATATATGCATAGAGAGAGGATTGAATTGAATTCAACAAACAATTCACAGATTAGCAGTAGTATGAATAGTAAAGAGGCTTAAAGTACATGCACATTGTACATTGTACAAGTCTTGTTGTAGATAGTAGATATGTGTGTGTATATTCTCTCATCTTTCACACAGTTGCCCGCATACGTAGCTACAAAGAACAAGAGAAAAGCAGACAAGTAGAGACAGGATGATAAGATTTTCCACTATTCTAAACTTATTATAACTGCTTGTTGTCATTATCAACCACGACAAAAAAGATGACGTCCAAGTAAATGTAGTGTAGATAGTAGATACTAGATAATATGTTAGACATTAGGCATTAGACTTTATTACCTCCACAGTACACAGTATACAGTGTCTGGTATATGGTATACGGTATACGAACAGACCGAATAAAGTATTCATACATGCATATTAAAAACCCCAAAGGGAATCAAACGTCACATTTTGCCTCAAGGTGCAATACACGGATGACTATCAGATACATTTATCATTGCAAACATACACTATTTACAATAAGATGAGGCAAATGGAAAGGATTCTATTTACAAATTTTACACAGTTCACTATTAACTATACGCCACACAGACTCTGCAAAACTCGGTACTCACAACTCACATATTACTGCATTAAACATTATACTGTACAATTTACTTACATGTAGTAGCCATACTTTTAGTGCTCAACTACAAAGTGCAAAGTACAGTAGAAATATTTATTAGACATTTGGTCTATAATGCTGTCTACTGTCCACTGCCTAGTGAGTGCATCTACTCCATACTCCATGCACAAGCTCAATGCTCAATACTCAAAATGCAAACACATATAATATGAGTACGTGCAATTTGTTGCCTAGTGTCTGGTGTCTACAGTAGTTTATACGATTCTATTTTACGTTCCCCAAATTTGCAAGAGTACAGCGTACAGCGTCCTGAGTACAGAGTACACAGAAAAAGGAGGATAACAATTCATACGTGAAGGTATGCATCTGTTTTTTTCCTCTGTGTACGGATTCGTCATGTTCATGTTCGAATAAATGAATGAATGAATGAATATTCGTCAAAATAGAGCAGACCACCATCATACATATAATAAATATGCCTACATGTCTGTCCACATCTTTCTCTTCATCTACATTTTACTTACTTACTTACTTTCTTACTTATCCTTAGTCATACTTAAAGACATAAACACTGTGAAAAAGGAATATGTACAATGTACAAAGTATGTATAATGTACCGTGTTCACGCCAAACCCTCCTCCTTTCATGTAAACTTCCTCATTTGAAGAGTTGTCTCTAAACTTTATTGTTGTAATAGTTCCTTGTTCTCTCTCTCTCTGTTTCCATTCTCAGATTGATTTTTCCTCTTGCACATCTGCCTTTCCTCAATCCGTACTCATAACATTACTGCATACAGCATATTGCCTTCCTAGATCCTAGATCAAATACGTCTGTGTATCTAAATACCATTTACTAGTTACTAGTACAACCTACAACATAAATAGTAAGCGTTCATGTACAAATTTAAGTACTGACCTCTTATAATACAACACAATACAATACAATACATATGAAATGCTCACTATATATTCACTACCATCCACCAGTTCCTTTACAATATTATTATCGTATGGTGTGAATGAGAGCAGCTAGCTAAAAAAGTACGTTGCTCTCTAAACTCTAATGGAAAATTGAAATATGCTACCAAAGTCGATTGACATGGTTTATCAATAAATTCCCAGCTCGTGTTCATACTCTTCTACACTCTAAATTTTCTCATGATACGAACCGTGTATAATGTGATAATGGTTTAAATATAATGGTGTACATCCACATAATCATTGTTACTGTTACTTTTATTGTTAAGTAAAGACTTTGTGAAACTTGAAACAGACCTTTCACGAATACTACTACTACTATTATTATTATTATTATTATTATTATTATTAAACAGGAGCAATTCCTACTTTGTACTTTGTACATTTCGGTTTCATACATGACTGAATGATTTTATTTTATTTTTAAAGGTAGAACAAGAGCAAGAAGAAAAAGAAGAAGAAGAAGGGAATACGTTATCAAAAGTTTTAGATAAACGAGGAGCAATAAAAACTGTATACGGGATACGTCAGACTATCTCCTTTTCAACTTGTCAAAAAAAGTTTTGACACAGCTTGGAAAATGCTTGGAAAAATACATAATACACTAGATACTAGATACGCATTATGCATAATTCAATTCAATCATCATCAGATAAAAAAAGTTACTTAGAACCTAACTCGTATACATTATAGTATATAGAGTGTAGAGTCATCCAGTCACTCAAGTTCCTCATCTTGTGTTTCAACCTTTCTCTATTCATTTATCATATTGTGACGGCTTACGTACCCTCGAAACTCGAAACATACTCGTAACTTGAGTAGATCCATGTACGATCTACATTCTACATGCTACACTAAGGTCGTCGCTCAGGAAAAGTAACTTACTCGACAGATTTGAGTGAAATTCCAAGTAATTTAAGTCTATCCACCATACACCATGCACTATGCACTATACATACTACCTAGTGTATACTGTATACGTAGCTTTAGTTTTAGTTCTTTATCTCTCATACGTTTACGTTACTTTCTCTCAAATTTCAAACTTTTCCCGAGTTGATGAAAGGAGGTTAAAAATGAGAGATTTTCATGAGAGTTTAGTCAGAGAATTGATTCTAAATCCACAAGTTGAAAAACAAATGCCATCGTTCACACTTGTCATGCTCGCATGTGACACAGATATGATATATTGTACAATATACAATATACACCTAGCTACATAACATTTCCTCTTAAAATATTCTACAATCTGCCAGCGACAGGAACAGCCGAGAACTACGCAGACAAGCAGGCAGGCAGGGAGGCAGGCATGCATGGATGGATAAAATAAAAGATGAATATAATATGTGAACAGTAAAAGCTGTCAAAAAGAAAGTCTAGAGTCTAGAGTCGAGAGTTGAGAGTCGAGAGCCTATAGAGACTGGAGAGACAACACTATGCACTCTACTTTCCTCAATCCGGATTCTGCATGTACAAAATGGAACAAAGGCTTTATTTATTTACAAAACATGTATCGTGTATGAAATTTTCACTCTTGTCTTTATTTGACAGGGGAATACTAATATTACATTACATTTCACATTCTACTATATTATATTATATTATATTGCATTGTATTTTACATGCACGTAAATATGTACAGTGCACGATTACAATATACGGAGATACCCAGAACCCAGCGTAATGAAATAGAACGAGCATGGTTTTTAATTTTTTTTATATACAGAATACAGTCAAAAAGGAACTACAAGTTGCAATAGACAAGGTTTGGATTTCCATTTTCGATTTCTTGTGATTCGCGTGATGAATATTTTCTGGAAATGAAATGCATCAAGCATCAAGGATATAGGAAATTCCACTATCATATTAAAATTACTTTTTCCTGAGCATCTCATAACATATTATATTATAGTATATGTTACATAGACTACTCCTGAGCATTTCATGAAATTAAACTGAAATACAAAATACATACAATATAATATGTACCTGTGAACTAAATGTATAGACTATTTTAATATAGAGTATAGAATATAGAATACAGAATATTTCCTAAATACACAAGTCAATTCAATTCCAGTCCAGAGTCCAGTCAAGTTATTTTAGATGGCAAGCAATAAAGAATAAAACGCCTCGTTTGACCTCCAGCAGATAAACGTAAACTCCTAAAAGTAATACATCGTGAATAAGTTATGAGGTGGACGGAGGCACAAAAAACAAATCGATATCACCGGAATTGAACAGAAAATGGTCTGACGAGACTAGTACACACTACACACACACAGATACATGAGCAAGGAGCAAACACTTAACTCATTCATGCACGTACATGAAAAGTCACCAGTCTCTGGCCTATACAATATACACATAATAACATTATATTATTACAAACGATATTACTGGTACAAAATAGTACTACAAAATCCAGTTGGTAGGCAAAAATCCTATATATACTTCTTCTTCTTGTCTACACGAAACAACTTAAAGTGAAATAACCAAATATTAATACACCTAAAGAATACACATTTTACATTTTACATTTTTTCACTCATTGCACATTGTACATACAGGAGAATTTCTCTCCTTATAAAAGTCTGGACTCTGGAGCATAAAGTAATAAGTGAAGAAACGACCATGCAATTCTTTCATGTATACAAAATTAAATGAAAATGCATGTAGTATAATGTATACATTCAAGTTTACAAGTTCCATAACAAACCACAAACAAAAAGACAAAAACCGCTCCTTGCACACAAATTTTAAAACAATATGTTTTGGTTTTAAACTTGCTCCCACCAATTCAACCTGAATAACTCTGAAAGAAAAATGAAAGGATAAATAAATAATGGTTTGAAACGATGAAAAACTCTTGGGACAGGCTGGTCAAAAGAAAGAAAGAAAGAACGAAAGAAAGAAAGGGTACAACCACACAACATGCCGTTGTGCACTACTTTATGTATGCATAGCAAAACATGAAACATGAATATACAAAACTTGTGTAAATACTTTCCACTACCACCAAACTGTACGGAACTGAGCTGGCTGTTCATGTTGTTCTTTTATTAAAGTCTAACCAAAACCGCAAAGTGTGTTGTTGAAACCGAATGATATTTTACAGTTTGCTCTTATGACTATTACGGGAAGGATCAAAGTAAAATTCAAACTACCCTTCTACTTTTCCCACTATGTACACTGCACATTACACATTGTACATACTACATACAACATACAAACATACACTACGTTTACGACTCATATCAGTTTTCAGAAAGGAGAAAAGGGCAATGCTCACAGCATTGCAAATTGCAAATGGTAAAATGCAGCACATGTAGAATGTATCAATAGGATCGTTTGCGTATTTCCCAAAATTTTTCAACTTTTAAACTTGTTCCAGTTTGTAGTTTTAAAGCTCAAACCAAATACAGTTGCATACGAATACAAATACGACGCACACAATTTTATATAACATAATGTGATATGGGCATTGTGAACCGTGAATTGTGAATCACGATAGTGGATTTTGGATAAAGTAATAGATGGGTTAGTCTGTCAATTGTCATTCTCTTGTACATTATTTTGCTCTCCTATAGTTTATCCACTAAAGATTTATGCAAGCCACGTACATTGAATATTGTACGTTTTGTGCACTGTACACTGGTAACTTTGTAACATGGCTCTTCTGTCCCCTGTTTTCTTGTGTAAAGGGTAAAGAGTACAGACTAAAGTAGTTTTCAGTGGTATATTTTTAAACCAATAAACTACCATATCAACAACTATAATGAAAAAAGTCGCAAAATTTGTCTAAACTAGAGAGAGAAAAACAAAAGGTCAAAAGAAGACTCAGGAGACACGAGCTTTCAAAAGAAACTCAAGAGTCCCCTCAATCTTGTCTGTCTCGTGAAAATACCACAAACATTTGTATACAATTACAAGGGAAATATAGAGGAAATTCCCAGAAACACACACAGAAATGTGAGGCTGCTCTACCTCTACCTCTTGCTCTTCTCCTGCTTCGCTCTCTGATGGTGAAGCATGTTGATTCATGTTGTGGTATGCTATATGGTACGATGGTACGGTATGGTAAAGTAGTGATGTTACATGAGAGTAAAGGCCCATTACTCTCTCGCTCTCTCTCTCTGCCTCTTTCTCTCTCTGTCGCAGGCTCTACGATAAAGTTTCTAAACATACATTTCATCAGATAATGGCAAGAGAAGAGAATACGAAATCCACGGTCTACAGTCTACAGTATACACAGAAATCTGTATGTGGTTACATGTTGTAACATAGTACAAGTAAGTATCCTCGTTGAGATTGTCGAAATAGGAAATGCGAAATAGGAAAAACGAAATACTTTTTCTGATTTGCTACTGTAAGCCATTTAAATTGTTTCAACTTTCTAACGAACTACCTACCTCGTTACAACAAAGCTAAAAGTGTACAGTGTACAGTGTACAGCGTACAGTATACAGTATACAGCTTGCAAAAAAAAAATCAGTCAGGTTTGTGTGTGACTGACTGCCTCTCCTGTGTTCTCTGTTCCCTCGCACTAAACCGCCAAACCAATTCTCGTACGTGCCCGTCTATCATTACAGCGTACGCAGTAGACAATGTGTGTGTATATGTTTGTGTGAAGTCACAGAGCTGACTTAATTATAGCTGAATTTCTTTTGTATCTCCTTGTGATCTATTCTCTCGGTAGTAGTTATAACCGTCTTTCTCCTCCTCTACTTTGGTTTTGGTTCTGGTTCTGATCCTGCTCCTGATTCTTCTAGTACATATGTCAAGATTTCATTTGCCTCTCGTCTCTCGTCGTCTCCTGAGTAAAAAAACTTGTAGGAATAAAAACGCCCTCCGACTCAATATTGATACCGCATAACAAAATACTCTGACACATAATATATGTATATTCTATTTTCTCTATTATGTGACGCTAACTTCATCCGACCCCGACCCAGCAACTCGCGAAGCACACTAAATCCAAATGTGCTATGAATACACAATACATTAATATGCTTTGCGAGTTTATTCATCCAAAGTCAGACATTTAAAACCAGTCACTAGGATTTTTCAATGTTTAACGTTCAACGTCCCCGTTCATTTGCGCATGTTTTCCTATAAACCACAATGTATTAAGGCTGAGACGTTGTCATACATACAAATATTTATAGATTCTAGATTCTAGATTCTAGATTCCTGTTTTAATTCACATCACACAAGTAGTAGTAGTACACAGAACATTGTACATAATATATTATGATTCTTTTTACTTTCTACTTTCTACACTCTACACACTCCCAATAAAAGAGAGGACAAAAGGAGCAAGAAACAAAATACCCACAAATAAAATGACAAGGAAGCAAGCTAAAGGAAGTATCCTTCATTTCCAATCTATCTTCTACGGACCAACGACAATGTTTCTAAAAATTCACCAAAAAAGCACTGTCACTCACCTACTCACTTCCACTTGCAATCTAAAACGGAAAAATATTTAAGCTATGCCAAAAACTGTACCATGCCAAAAACTTTGCCTCTTTGTTGTTTTTTTTTCTTCAAACAAATACTTAGGTCTAATGTCTATACCTACATGAGCGTTCTTTCTTTCTACTGTCTACTGTACACATACCGAATACTGAATTCAGTAGACAGATAATCTAGTACATGGTACAAATGTTGGATGTGCAATGCACAATACACAATCTACAATAAATACTTTTCATTCAATTCAAAGTTTGGGAAAGCACAAAAAAATAACGAATACTTTGTATACTGTATCTTGCAGATTTCATCGTAGATCCAAATCCGAAACCGAATCCAAAACCAAAACCGAGTCCGAATCCAAAACCCGGATTTTCTATCTAGATTGTTAATTCCAACAAATGTGATATCTTTTTCTTTGAACCAACCAAGCCAAACTAAACCAAACCAAACCAAACTCTTTTGACTTTTAGCCACTCTCCCTGACTTTTCCCATCTTTCTCCCCTTTTCCTTGGCCTCTTCAACTCCAACTCCACCCAGACCAAACCAACCCAGCACAAGACACGACAAGATAGGACAGAAAGCGTTGTGAAAAGTCAAAGAAGTAGTGACAATACTTGTGTGTGTGAGTGTGTGAGTTTGGACATTTACGGTTGGCATGAGAGGAATCCCACACTTTCGTATTTCTACTAGATACTAGACTTGTCTATGTGAGTAGCACACACGAAGCAAAGTACTTTGCTCTGGACCTATTTTCTAATATAACTTTTGAGACTGTGACACACGACATACGACTGAATGAAAATTCTATAATATACATTACACATGTACATTGTACATCTATACACATTACACATATAGCAGGCGCTGTTACTAGTTACTAGTACAAAATATGGCACCATGGCAGCAAAAGTTTTTTCCAATTCCATCCTCAGCTTCCACTTTGACATTAACATGCCTTAATTTATACTTGTCTACTATACACTGTACAGTGTACACTGTATGCTGTATACTTGTCGGCCACGGGGAGAGCTGAATAGATGGAGAAAAAATATATTAAGGAGTTTCTCAACGGCAAAAAATTAACAAACACTGTAGTTTAGCACAGCCATTGACATTTCTTTTACAGTCGTCTATTCCATGTTGGATGTCGGATGTCGAGTGTCGAGTGTGGAGCAGCGACTCACTGGGAGATATTCTGGAGGCATTCTTTCGCACCCAAACTATGCATGGATGGATGTATGTATGTATGTTATGCTGGTGTCTGGTGTTGATAAACGTGGATAAAATAAACGTAGGAAAAAATTGCAAACATAATATATACAAAACCATCTTGTACATTTTAACATGGTGGCAAATGCTTTCTGCCCTTCAGCTTGCTCTTCATTGAAACTGGGTCTGTCTGCCATTAAACGGTGCATCTCAATTTTAATTTATTTCAATTTCAATTCCATCATTGTGTGGCTCTATTTCACATCGTCTCTCACTCCATTAAGGCTCCCAAATTACGTCTCTGCTACAGACAGATGTACATGTACACATACATAGATACATACATAGTCAACCATTGTAGAAAAAAACATAACAAAGTAAATGAAGCATTCTCTCAACTCTCGATTCTCAATCCTCTCTCCACGACCGAAGAGTAGAGTAGTAGAGTAGAGTTTAAGCCAGGCGAATATTATTTTTTGCCATTTGATAATGCTACACTTCCAAAATTAGAGCGGCATATCTGCAAAGAACATCCATCCATTTCAATCAACCAACGTCATTTTACACGAGGAAAAAAACCGAGAGCAAATTTGTTTTTTCTTCGCTTGCTGTAAGCTGCTCATTGCTCATTCTAGATTCTAGATTCTATGATAGTGTTCTGTAGAAGAATGGCTAAACCAAAATAAATTCATTATAGTGATTGAAAGACGATGCTTCATTCTTCTTTCTTCCTCCCATCTTTAAGTTGTCCATGTAACAGTGTACGTTGTACAGCAAACAAATTAAAACGCAGAGTGAATATAATAATAATAAGTAAAAAGGTAAGGCATACTTGAAATTTTTACCCGATTATGTACGAAAATGTATGTAGAATACACATTACACAAATTTCTATCTCTCTCCTCTCCCGCTCTTATACCATTTTAATGATTAGATAACTAATGAATTACATGTAGATCCAGTAAAAAGCAGACTTAAGGCTCAAGACTCAAGACTCACATACATCTACCTACATGGGTTATATGTTATATTTTATATTTTATATGCGTAGGCATTAATTAAGTCTACCTGTTTTATTACTGTCGTGTACTTTTACTACTATAAACTATAAAATTCCTACTGTTGTAATAATTATTATTGTTATTCGTCCTACAGTTCAAACTTTACAATTCCTTGATTTCTCCGCAGTCTCTATTACAGTATTTTCCTGGGTTTTTTTCCGGAATCGTCTCAACTAAACTAATGGAATACCTATGAAACGTAGAGTATTGTACACTGGCGTACTCTGTGCCCCATGTATAATATACTGACTAACTGAAGAGTTATTTTAGGAAAAGGTTGGTGAATTTCACACTTGTCTGCCCGTCTATCCATCTATCTAGATACTAGATACTAGATTCTAGGTTCTAGATTCCACTCTAGAATTTGTATCCGTACATCTCTGTCAATCCGTCTTGGATCTTGGAAAGGCAGAAACAGAAAGAGAAATGTGAAAGGGAAACGCAACACAAAACACAATTCAAGTCAAGTCAATGCGGCACATTTTTTATAATGGATACAAAGTCCATGAAAAGTCTACATTTCACATACATGATCATTTTACACGGGGCCTTCCTTTTCTCTCATTTACAATCTTCGACACGCCTATCGAATTAACTTAAATGAGTTGATTCCTGTCGGGGGGAAAAACAACACAAACTTGAGTAATTATAAGGTCTACGACGTTTGCTTCCTATCTATTTTCTCTTTTATTTTCCTTTCCTTCAATTTCTCTCCAACTGGAACGTCTTAACTTTTACCCCGTGTAAACTCAGCTGTGTTACAAATACAGACTAGTGACTACAGACTACAGAGACGGTACAATCTAGAATGTACATTGTACATATGTAATTCTTCTATTCCTCGTTTAATTTGATTTTTTTAATTCCTAGATTCTTTCTTTCTCATTTAAGTTCCACCACTTCAAGTCGGTTTACTCTAATGTAGTTAACCTGATTATAGTTACTTCTTTATCATGCAGTGTACAGTATTAATATACACAATATACATACATACATACATAGATATATGTATGCATGTATAATATACGTGTGACGATTTAAATTGAGAATAGCGACTAACGATAAAGAAAGAACCACAATATGACTGCGACAAAAAAAAGCATACGAGATCACGTGCAGAACCACATACAAACGGACAATACTTTTACGCATTAGAAACTGGGGTTCTTTTCTCGTTCTTCTACATGCATACAGCATACAAGTGCCGTATGTATGTCATGTGTGTAAGTCTTCACAGGTAGTGTCGTTTAATAGTATAGTAATAATATATTGAGCAACAAAAACTGAGAGAAAAGATTCAGAAAATATACTGGTATTATTTACAGTGATCTCTGCCTAGTGGGGAAAAAAACAGAGTATTTCCTATAATGTATCATACATAATAGTTCATAATAGCCTTATGAATTCTACTTGACAGCCACTGAATATTCAAAGTGATAAGTCATACTTGATACTTGATACATACTGTAACATACTATACATTTTCCCTCACATTCTGATAGTCATAATTTTGGAACAGCAACGATGGCTCGATTTGACTTTGCATACTGTATACATTTTATTTGCGTATTCCTATATTTACGCACATCCTTCTGCATTTACCTCCATCTCTTATTCTTCCTCCTGTCCCTGATGTGTATATTTATTTACTGGAAGCTCAAAGAGTGCAAATTTCAAATGTATGAAAATCATACACATATAATATACCTGCTACAATGCTACATACATGTACCCAAGCACATTAGTATTATAGACCACAACGTACATAAGTTTAGTCTGTCTACAAGGTACAAGACACAAGACATCTCATCTTATTTCGCCTTTGAAACAGAAACACTTTGCCAAACACCTCGTTCAAAAGACTGTAAACCTCTCTTCGGAAACTCCCTCATCAAACATTATTATTCCATTTCCACTTTCTCTGTGTTATCTGTTACTCTCTGTAAACTGTAAACTCTTTGAACACTTGTATGCATATAAAACACAGTGTTAAAACAGTATTTATAGGATAATACACTTATGACATATATTTATTTATATATATATATACATATACACAGTACATAGGTCTTCATATATTATTATATTATATCTATGCCAAATTTTGAAGAGAAATAGTAAATTCCCTCTCTTTCTCCACCTTCTACCTTCTACATTTTACATTCTACATATGTACATATTATAATGGTGTGAATCATGAATAGCAATAGAGAGAAATATGAGCTCCTTTACATTTCATTCACTCCAACATCTTCCACAGTTGGAGTCATACGTTAATCATCTCATAAACTCCGTCAAACAAGTCATAACCTCAGCAATGATATTATTACTATATACTTTAAAGACTTGTGTACTCTCAGCATTATGTCAATTGACTCGACTCACTCAGTAACACCAACATTAAAACTTAGACTAACACACACTTGGAATTACTATTACTGTAAAAATTCTCCAACGTTCCTATTCCTATTCCATGTTTTGCTATTTCACTATCAATATCCACACCGTAAACATGTTAACGACATAATAGCTCCTCTCTCTTTACACCACACATGTACAGTTTACACTGTACATTCACATAAACACAGGAGAGGAAGAAAGACAAAAAGTTCAAAAACAATCAACAATATCACAATATTTTACAACCCACAGCCACAACAACTGTAGTCTGTAAATAGTAATTGAATCTTTTCGAACCCATGTTTATATTACACGACTTCTCTTTTTCTGAGACAACAAAACCATAATTTGTCAAACAGCAGTAGATCCTCATTCAAATTCACATGGTGTGCTATATGTAGTATTATATATTATACAGTATAATATAGTATACCGTATAGACTAAACTATATTATGCACTGCAAGATAACTACTGAGGCATTACTGTCGATGTGAGGTAATATTGCCCATTCTGTTTGGCAATATGACATCTTCTTACTGGCCTGATTATTATTCTAGTTCAAAGATATCTATATCTTGTACACCACATCAATGGTATAAATTTAAGCAACTATCATTATGATAATAATAATATAAATAATAGTCAAATTTTATGGTGTGTAGAGTGTAGAGTGTGGAGCATGTGGAGAGTAAAGTATTACTTGTGGTTTACTATAGTAAATATATAGTTTTCCAAATGCGTGGCATGATTTGAATTTCATAATAAATATGTTGAAGAAATTCGTCTAAACAAGTAATTTATTGATTAGAATTGATTTGATAAAGGAGGACGAAATAGAGCAAGAGGAGGAGGTGGAGGAGGGCGAGAAAGCTCTGGCAATGTTACCAAGGTCAACTTTGAAATTTGAAAGGCAATGAAGGATTCTGTGCTCTGTACAAGAAATAAATCCTCTTCATAAGTATTTTGTGACAAAGGATTTTAATAGTGTACATAATATTATTATACACAAGCCTCAATTCCTGAAAGAGCTTAAACATGCGTCCCACTATAATCGTTCCGACAAGGCGTCACCATTTTATGGATGTATTAACATTCGGAGTAGACTCTGATGAGCACGTACGACTTTTCTTCTCAGAGAGCACAAAGCATACACAGATATCTATATCTATATTCGTATACGTTATGTCGATTTTACTACCGTAAAAGACCAAATAGTAGACCTGGTCTACTATTTGAAGCTTTGGTATGTACGTAATGCTGAAGCCCATAAGGGGCGTACTATTTGAAGCTGGCTTACTATTTGGTCTTTTACGGTATATGTATACTATATACTGTATAAAATCTTCAAATATGAATCTGATACAAGGAACTGTAAATACAAAAGAATGTACATGCTACATACAAGTAGTATAATGTGTCACATTTTCATAATGCACACACGTATTTAATGTACAATAAGCATAGATTTTTTTTCTTTTTTTGAAAAAAATTCCATCTTGGCAGAGTTGAGGTTTTTAGTTTCATCAAAAAATCGGCATGTGTATCATCATCATCATATAGATATTGTACTAAGTGGAAATGATGACGATAATATTTAATATTTGATAATACTAGTGTTAGTGTTTTGATGCTGGTATGTTGTAAAAATATAACAACCAACCAACAACCCGTAAAGAATAATATGTACACACAGTTTACACTTTACAGTTTATACTTTATACAATTATCATATCCGTAAGGAAAGAAACTTGACGAGCCCAAGATGAACTCTTACAGTCCACATTACACATAATACAGCATACAATGGGCATTGTAGTACGTAACTTGTAACTCCATGCTTACATTACTCGTCGAAAAAGCAAAGAGTTCATAATTGGAAATACTAATGACATGTACATTCAAATGAGAAATTATGTGTAGGTATCTTTGTATCACTGGTACTGCTTGTTGTGTGTTGTAAGTTGTGGCCATGTTATGTATATTTGCCTGCTGTTACAGCTTATGACAATGAAGTTATGCGTTGTCTTGGGTTTTGTCTTGTAGCTTGTAGTCCTAATATAACCAGCAGACAGGGCCAAAAGCAATGTTAAGGATGAAAAACAATGTTGTATCTATGTATGTGCGAGTGGAGTGATGCGAAATTCGAGGGAATGGCAAAGAACACACATACATTTAAGACGTAAGAAGGTATTATAATGACATTCAAACTCTTTTCCAACCGCACTTGAATGCTTACATCTTACATGTCCTGTATACTGTATTTTGTATATATGTATCCTACTTTATCTCTTCCTCCTCTTCGTCATCTTACGAATGATAATGATTCTTTCATTCTATTTTCCATTGTTTTTTCCACACATTACATTATGTGTACAATGTACAATGAGCAAAACTATAATGCACACACTGACACATCTCCTCGTAGATCGTAGATGGATGGAAGACGGAAAAAGCACAATGTCACGTAAATGTTTCATTTTCTTCAAGTATCAAGTACACATAAAAAAATGAAAAGAAGCATTAAAGTATGAAGAAGAAGAACAAAGATTTTGTTTGCACTTTTTAAGCAAAAAAAAGCTACATTAGAAATTAGAATGGCACAAAGGCAAAGTACAAAGGAATCTTAAACATTACTTAAACGTATAAGTGATGGATGCACATTGTACTCGTACAGCAGATGGTTGAATAATATTCTACATCTAAATGTAAATTTCAAACTAAATGCATTTTCTATTTTTTCCCCCTATTTTTTGTTCCACTTTGTAACATAAAAGGACTAAAAATTAAAGCTTTATTTATTAAAAATAAACAAAATATGCATTATTTTAATATATCATGCATCTTGTAGCATAACGTATAATGTACTTTCGTACATCAGAGATTTTCTCTGGATATCTTGAGTAAATTTTTATAATAATTACTATTATTTATTATTATTATTATTATACTATCGGGAAATTCGTTTTAGGTTTTAGAAATGGTATGCGCGCGGAAAAAAAAGTACATGAAATATGAAGAGAAGAAAAAATGTTACCTTTTTGATTTCTCTGCTGACAACATTCTCGGGCTCCGTTTCAGACTTCCGTTTCGCTGGCGGCACAATGGACGATTCCTCGACCTAGATACAAATAAATAAATAATGAGCATGGTTTGCACTCTCAACAAGCATCAAAGCATCAATCTCTCTTGGAAAACCAACCCATCATGACTTCCAATTTAACCAACTCTAGATTTACTATAGTAAACTCGATCTCTGTATCCCTATTGCATATTTTTAGGATTTTCATCTCTCTCTCTCTCTCTCTTTTAGCATGTCTGTCTATGTGTCTGACTGTCTGTCTTTATCCATCTCTCTCTCTCTCTCATCGTTTGTATGTGTCTCTATGTCTATTTCGCTTATTTCTTTCATCTTATCCTATAGGCTTTTTTGCGTTTCCAACTAAACCAATCTATATAATGATACTCCACGCCTGTAAATCTCAGCTGTGACACCTTGAATCTTTGCTCTCTCGTCTTCAGATGAACAGATACGCCGTGTACCCGTACACCGTACAAAGTTCACATCAAGCATGGAGACCATCACAGTCACTGCCACTGTCAATGTTGAATATCTGTATAATAACATCAAGCTCTTCAAGTCGTTAATCTACTACATTATCATGATGATAATATCGACATTATACATGACTTGTTCATAAAAAAAAACTTTCACCTACCATAACTAATTAAAAATGTACAAAAATAGGAGGTTTCCATTTTGCATTGAATAAACAACGGAACACACAACACAACACAAAACAGAACCACAGATCCTCAAAGAGTATCAAACACAATAATTAATTAGTCTCGTATTGTGTATTTCATTTCCAAGTTTGTCGTTTGTAGTTTGTACTTCTTTTAATTAGCATAGTTAACATCTTGATCCCGCAATTTTAGCTCAACTCCCATGGAAGTTGAGATTAGTTATACATTATGAACATAAACTCATGTCAAACCATGAAGTATTTTACCTATTTACAATTGAACACAAGTTGTTCAAAACATGTACTAATGCATCATATGCACGTTACGCTGTGCAATATTAATATTCAGTATTCAATATATAACACTTAAGAAATACACAAGCCAATTTACAATTTATCCATACAGTTTTAAAGACGTGCTACTACAAATGGAAGAACAGGAGAAATGCAGCACTAACCAGAAAGGAAAAATATTCTTTCTATTCTCAACCTAAGATTTGACTACTTAAAATGTTGGATTCAATAACAAAATATGAAACATGTCAAATGTAGAGATCCTCCAAACTGCACGGTTTTACTTATACAGTATTTTGTTAAGTCAACAAGGGTACAATTTATTATATTATTTGTTACACAACTTCATCGACTTATCCAGATAAATCGTAAGTCTGTACAATATTATATTATTATATTCTTTTGTATTAGCCCTACATATAGAAACGAGCATTTACTTTAGAATTTAGAGTCTATAATAATTTAATTTTTCACTTAATCGACTGTCCTTGTATGAAATTCATACTATGAATTCAGAACATGATATTTTAATGCATAAAATGACCAGATTTTATTCCGGTCAAAAGAGCTGAAAATTCTTAAGCCGAATATACATTATACATATTTATATAAAGTAGGCATATAAAATAATATGACTGATGTTGTAAGGTTGAACATTGAACATAGAATTGTATACTGAAGGAAGTATGAATAAAAAAAATAAATGTCCAATTTTACGCACATATTAATTACCAGAACATCGGTATGTCGTTTGTCATACGTGTACGAAAACATATGAAGAGTCAAATGAGAAATCATAGGACATGGTACGACATTCATGCTGTGGAATATTTTAAGAATTCTCTTCATGCTGATGATTTTATGAAGGTACACGAATGGAGAATGCATGATAAGAAAGAAAACCACACCTAGAGAGAATCGTCAGCTAGTCATTATTTTGTATAACTGCAACGGAGATGACTACATAATACATACTACATATATACAAACACATTTAGTAATTACCAGCACGAAAGATGTAGCTATATATGTATATTATGTATCTTATATATTCCTTTCGTCTTTCATCGTGGTAAAAGTGTTTTTGGGATGTATACTATCAACTTATATCTTGTATCTTAGATCTATAAATCCGTATACTATAATCATTTTCATATAGAGTTTAGATTCTAGAGTCTAGAGTAGTATAGTAAATATACACCGAATATTCATGTTTGAAGATCAAGTAAAATGCAAATAACAAGCCGTTTTCTTCATCATCCTCATCAGCATCCTCATCTGCTTCTTCATCTCCTCCTTTGCAGTCTCCGCCATGTTAAAGGTGACGGAAGATCCTTGCCGTCTTATCCAACTAACCATCTCTCTTCATTATAAATATGTATTGGATGCTTTTCCTCTTCGTTTTGAGTCTTGAACTCTTCCCTCTTCCCTTACTCATCTCATCTCATCTTGCATCACTCACATCAAGTAGTTAAATACATGTGCAACTTTAACATAAGAAACGGAGCTAAAGGCAACGAATCTGCTGACGTTATGTTGTATTTTACAAATAGTTGGTTCGTTTGAATGTGAAACAGATTCAAGATTCAAGATTCAAGTCTCTTAATTTAAGAATTTGTTTGAGTTTAAGTTTGAGTAAGAGAATGAGAACGAGAACCAGCGATACAGAGAAAACGTTCCAGTGTATGTATAAACGTATGTTCGTACTCCTTTTACTTACCTAATACTCACACAACTCAACGGAAAAGAGACATTCACTACTACAATTAAGATTAATTTAGGTCCAAGTTCAACATATGAAAATATCATCACCATCATCATCCTTATCATCATCAGTATTTTAAATAATTTCGTTACGACTACATCATCCATGTAATGTAATGCATTTTGTAAAGACACTTACACATCTCCTCTGTGTGTAAATATCTGCATAACCCCATGCAGTATCCAAAATCCAAAGTCAAGCAATATCTAACTGCATAGATAAGAGTGTACATCCCAAGTGCGTAAAATAGTAAAATAGATATCCTATACATCCTACACTGTACACACATGTGCATAAGTCATAATGCTATTCAAAGAGTGTAGTCAATTGTCCATTTTCAATTTGTGCTACACGAATTCCTATTCCGATTGCTATTCGCCTTCGTATTCGCCTTCGTGCAATGCTTATTTTATGAGCGTATAAAAATAAAAAAGATTAGAATTTATGTAGCCATGAATTGTACCAGTGGCCCATGATGAATGATGATCCATGATAATGATGAAAATGATACACACACTATGGACTATGGACCAGAGAGAAATTCAACTTCAACTTCAACGTGCATGATCCACGATGGTCTATCAACTATTACTATATTACTTATGCATCCATTTTATTCATCCGGTAAGGAATCTATTTTGATTCAATTGACAGATAGGAAAAATCATCCATGGTGTCGTCGCATTCAACAAATTTATGACCATTCTATACATGAGTATATAAGATACAAGTATTTACATGTATATACAGTATACACATCATAGCTATTAAATACAAAAGCATCTTGTGTCTTGTATAATGTATAACGTGTAAGTGGAAATGTATGCAAAGTGTAAATACATAGAGTATGGACTAGGGTCATATAAAAAAGAGAACAGAGAAACGTACATGCAAAGACAGAGAGAAGAGAGTGAGAGGAAAAAAGAGCTCGTCTCCCTCTACTATTGAGCAGAGTGAGTACAAAAACTAAATGGTAAAATGATGAAAATGAAAGAAGTTTGCGTGAGCATACTATTGTCCTCTAGACTTTTCCAACAACTTTGAGCATTCAGGATTGAGCACTGAGCACCGACTCTGAATCTATTTGACTCAACAAGTGTAAATGCAGTCAAGTCAACGTAAAGGCAATCTCTCAAGTTCGACTACACATTATGCATGCAGCATGTTAGCATGTACCTTATACCTTGTACGTTGTAGATCGCACGACGTACATCGCTACCAGTGTCGTGTAGTGTAAAATGTGCATGTGTAACATATAATAGTTTATAAAAGCTTTTCCCTTTAACCTCTGCTTATATTCTTCCTTCGTCAAGTAAAAATGGTCGACACGAACACATTTTGCACTGATAAAAAATTCTTTTTTTTTCTTTCATACACAACTCTTTCTCTCTCTTTTTTTTATTCACTGCTTTTCTCTTGCTCATTTTGACAAAATATTGTATATAAATGGAATGCTCACATATCTCATTAGAAATAAAATACAGATATGATGGACAGATATGAAAATATTTTCCTATTTTTATCTACACATTATACTTTATACTGCTTTTATATTATATATTATGTGTGTACAGTGTACACTGCACACTGTACACACAATGAATAATCTATTCATCTATCATAACAAAAAGTTCATCTCATCACTTACTTGATCAAAACTAAAATGAACTTTGCTACACATGTCATCGCTCTTTCTCCCAGGCACATTTTATTATTATTATTATTTATAGATGTGCAACTTTTGTTCATTCTTCTTTCCTTTTGTAGACGATAGATGCTACAGAGGTTAGAAACAAGAGATTCTCATGAGCTTTAAATCGATTGGGATCAATTTCATACTATTATATCAGTATTCAAGTTGGGCACAAGTTGATATAATAATCATGTGACAAACTTTAATACAAAACTCCCATAAATAGTACATCCACATTATATATTTACGCTTTACTCTTTATTTAGATCAAAACAGGCGATGGTTCAACTACATGACTTAAAAAAACAACCACAGTAACCAGTACCAGTAACATAAACAAGAAAGAATTCCATAATAATAATAGACAGAGGAGAAGTCATGTTTTTTCTACTGATAAAAAATGATGGAATCATTTTACATATGAATCCCTAAGCCCATTAAACTCTTCCTTATCATAATCAGGGTCATTTTTTCTTTAATAGCTATTTTAACCACTAACCAAGGAGAACTATGGACTGTGTATGCATTATGCACGTACCGTGCACATTTTACATTTATATACTTTCATCTGTTAGTATAGTTCACAGTAAAAGAAAACTAAATACGACATAAAATTATTTTGCATTTTCGATGAAAGAGTTATTAAAGTGACACCAGTTTGACACTGTACTCAAAATATTTAATAGCCAGAGTATAATGTCACTCTTACAACTCAGCTCTTTATCTACACTTGACTCTTAAGCTTTGACAGGCATTCATGTACAATGTACATTGTACATGCACTATATGTAGTCATTATATGTAGTATGTACAATGTACACAGTGCTACTTTACATGGAGCTTCATTGCTTCATTTAGAAGTGAACAGACGCTTTGTGGCCAAATTAATTGGACACGCATGATGGCCAAACGATATCAAACCTCATTAATGTCTCTCGCTCCCTCCTTGGAGTTGGAAAGTGGTGGAAAAATATACGTGTATATTTTATATTCTCTTGAAGAACGAGCATCTTTCTCAACTCACTCAACTGAACTCAGCTCTATTCTATTTAAGTTTCTTCAATTCAACATCTCAACTGGTACCTTTCTGTATAATTCCTTCTTGTCACACAGAGGCAAACACAGAATCACAGAATCTTTCTTTAAATAGATGAATAATGATCAACTTACAAAGAGTCTTTTAAAATTTGTCTCCCTCTTTATTGTCACTCTCATAGCTATATAATATATAACTATCCTCTTCCTCTCTTTTTTACTCCTTCCACAACCCTCAGAATACACAAGTAGAGTATACGCTACACTATGGAAACGCTTGACTGATAAGAATTGCATTGAAACATGTTTTTATTACATTTACTTTTCCCCTATTCATTCTGTGATACTGCATCAAAATAGACTCTCAAAATCCTTATCAAGCTGAAACACCACCACTCGATCTGAATCTGGATCGGATTACGTCTTCTTCTTGTATGAATACCAATTTTAAAATACCGATTTCCGATTCACTACTCCACAAGTAAAATACACAGTACACTGGTTTTATGCATAACATGTCATATAATAATATATTTTGATAACTTTTCTCTTGGTCCTATCATCGTATGTATAATGTATACGTCTTGCTAACTTTTAACGATATCCTTTGTATATGTGCACATGGCTGAAAAGATAGAATAACCGCAAATACATAATACACAAGTAAATATAATACTCTACATTATGTATTATACAAGGGACACTAAATAGATTTGACGGAGAAAGCTTTGGGATTCTTACAGAAAGTGTATAGATGGTATTATTGTCAAACTGAATTCCTCATCTTTATATTTATATGTGAAAGAGATCTGTGCATAACAAAAGGTTAAAATCTCATGTATACATACGGATACAGCCGCAAACCAGAATAAAGTTTAGGTTAGGAGAATAGGAAAACGACAAAGAGTATCTCCATTTCCCTCTTTTCGTCTCACTTTCTCTATCCATCTCTATCGCTCTCTCTCACTCTCTGTGGCTCTCACGAGAAGCTAGAAACCCAAAATCTTCTCAAACTTACATCAAAATAAGAGAGAAAAAGCCGGGGATTTGTCTTTTCCAACATACTTCAAAATGAAACTGTACAACATCCAACATCTATAAGACCTCACCTGCCTTCCATCCTCTTTCAACCTACGTACAATGTACATAGGAGTACCAAAGAAGAGGAGATACATGTACATGCGAGAGAGAGAAGGAAAAGACAAGGAAAAAGAGGAAATCGATGAACGATCAGGATTCCTCCAGGATGAGGACATAGGTTACTAATGTATATGTATAATACGTAGGTGTAGGTTTAGGTGTACAATGTACATGCTAACCACTATCACCACCAATGTTATTACAAGTTGAAGGCACACGAGACAGACAAGGAGAATGAAAAAATTCCTAGTTTTTAGAATTTATCCCTCACTCACTTTTCCCTCCACACCACACCATGATATCATCATCATCATCATCTAAGACTGTTTCTGTACAAAAAGGATTTATAGAAAACCAACCAAATCGTAACCAACAAAACCAGCATGAGTGAAAGTAACTATCCATATGCATACACATACAATATACACATCTATACTCTATACTCTATATATACTATACACAATACACCCAGAGATACAACATATTTTCGAATTTCAATTTCATCATGTGTATTGGAACATTGTTTAAGAGACTTGCAAATCTCCTCCACCTTTCTCTGTTCTCTGTGCCATGTTTTCGGAATACAAAAACCTGAACTGAATACGTCTCCAGTCTCCAAGCGCACGGTCGTTACATTGTACATACATCCCAAAAATGCGTCACCAAGTTCATGATAGTGAAAAGTGAAACATGTCTTGACCCGACGGGGATTCCATCGTCATTTTCTTCGTCTTTATTCAATTCCCTTGCTCGTACACTTGCTCTTCTTCTCCTTCTTTCAGCATGTAAATCAAATATTAAACATTTTCTTCTTCATTTCTCTCTGCTCTCCTGCAACGTTTCATTTGACGAGTACCAGTACGAGTACACTCATTGTACATTGTATATTGTACTACGCCTTTTATCTTTTAAAGATGCCTAAGATGCTCAAGTGAATTTTGTAGGTTATATCAAAAATTATTATATGGAATTCTTGATTCTTGAAAGGTCAAAAATTTAACCTATAATTTACTATGGGAAAATGTTGTCTAGTTCTATTTTAAATTAATGTAAGATAGAAAACGTAGCCTTAGGCTAGTATCTTTAATATTTCCACATTCAAAGCTAGCTCTCTCTCTCTCTCTCTCTCTCTCTCTCTCTGGAAGGGAGATATTGCCATTTGCCATTTTGTATATTCCATATTGCATACAGTCAAAAGAACAAAAGGTTATTTAACGTGTTTCCCCGAAACCGTCTTTAACATCACTATGACTATGACTCTATGACCTAATAAACAAACCGTAAAACATGTCTTATGCCACACATAAAATGTGTACTCAACATTATTATCATTATCATTTGTAGACAGAATAATTGTTTTTGAAATTTTTAAAATTACTACACACAAAATCCGACTTGCATAACAAATAACAAATATGAATACTTTATCTATACAATAATTAATAATAGAGGCATTTGAATGAAAATAACAGTTTCTCATAATACTTTTAGTAGACGAATGCGTAGAAAAAGTATCAAATTCTACTGACAAACGGGTAGGTTGGAGGTCATTCGTCCAAATCCAATATGGATTCATCCATGAATACAATAAGTAATATTAGCTCTCTAAGCCCTGTAAGTGACTATTCAAGATTCAAGATTCAAGGTAAGTTCATACATGCATACATCCATACCAGAATAAAAATAGTCAAACATTTGTAGAATTGATGAGAAATGAAAAGTTGACTTGTCATAAACTATTTGCAAGAGGTAAAAGTTATATATGGACTCCACCCCCTTTTACCTGGATCTCTAGAATATAGAATATAGACTATACACTATACACTCTAGAGCTAGAGCTAGGGAAAAGAAGCAAAGCTGATCTCGTTGTTTGTTATTTTCAATCCGTGTGTAGATATTATTATTGTAGATACATTGGATTGGATTGGCTTCAACTTTTTATCGTACATTCTTGTTATTCCTGTGATCCATCAAAACAGACCAAACTGTACTAAATGTACAGTTAGGCATGAGAATTATGGATAGAAAGCTTTGATACTCTAGACTCTACGCTCTGCACTCTCAATTCTCAATACGTAGCTGAAACGCAAGTACATATGAGCCAGATCTGTATGCGTGCAGAGTGTAGACTCAAGATTCTGAACTCTAGACTCAAGACGGACTCTTGATTCGAAAGATCCTTGTAAACCGGAGAATATTCCATGCCATGCCATGCCAAGCCAAGCCAAGCCAAAAACGATTCATTCATTCATTTTCCAATGTGGAGACTTTGACTTTTCCTTACTTACTTACTCCAGGCTTTTCTCCCTCTTTCCCTCTTGTCCTCGATTCCTTAATCTTACTCTTCCTCTAGTTTCTCTTTTCTAGTCTGTAAGTGGGAACCTCATAGGAAAAATTTCGATATTATTCAACTATCATCCTATTTCATCCAATGTGTTTCACAAAGAGAGAGTCACGGACTCTTCCAACTTTTTTTTCTCGAGAAAGAAAAAGATTATCCTCCGAATATCTGTATTCTGTATTCTCTAGTCTGTAGTCATGTAATCACGAAGGCGAAGACGAAGACGAAGCGGAGGATGTGAAAAAGCAGTTTGCCAACTAAATAACAGGTATTCCTTGTACACGCACATTCTACAAGCATCTAGAATCTACAACCTCCATGGACCAAACATACCCGTGTACCTACCCCTTTCCGAGTACTTTTTACTTTAATACGTGTATTGTGTATAGGTAGGTAGTAACAGGAGAGAAAACTATATAGGAAAGGACGGAACGTTCAAAATTACAATGCAATGCCTAGCAAGTAAAATCCTTTGGATGTTTTCTAGATCATATACACTCATACACATTCGTACATACACTTTCTCTCGTATTCTCGTTCTCACTCACTCACTCACTCACTCGCTTTGGCATTTCCTTGGAGCAGGAAATGGCCAGGAAAAGAGGGAAAGAGAATTATACGTATATGTTCCACTTCCATATTAGTGCCTGGAGATTTCCCTTTTTTGTATGTTGACTGTCAAATCCAGTGAAGAATAGTAATATTCTCCATTCTCTTTCACTCGGTACACGTCTCTTCTCCCTTTCCCTTTAGTCTCTATTCTCCACTCTACTCACTTCAACTTGCATCACTACAACTACAATACAACTCGTAGTACTCGTACTAACACCGGATATGGAGACATTCAAAATTGTTGTACACTCTTCGTCCTTTGTCGTCATGCTCATCCTCATCTTCATCCTTGTCGTCAATGTCATACCTTCATCATGGCATAGCACACTTGCTTGCTTACTCGCTTGCTCGCACGCCTGTACATTGTACATTCTAGATTCTAGATTCTACACTTTAGACGGTACAATGTACGTATTTAAGCATGTCGTACTACATCATGAGCATCTCCACACTCCACACTCCATATTCTGTACTCCGTACTCCATACATTAAAGAATACAGGATGAACTAGAATCTAGAATTCAGAATGGAAGACAAATACGTAGGAGGAAAACAGCAAAACAGCAGGAACTCAAACGAATCGTCCTCATCTTTCGTCACTGTCGGAACCATCAACAAAACACCCTTTCTTCCTTCCCTGACAGTTGTACTAGAATCTAGAATCTACCATGTACAATGTACAATAGTAATACACAGATGCTGGATGCTAGAACCACGGTCGATACGGACTACGGACTCTGTCACATTATACATGCATGTAAATGTAATAGCTAAAATATGAAAGCAACCATCAAGTTATCTCTCCAGTCTCCATTCTCCATCTCCACTGAATATAATATGAGACAAGAGAATGTTTCTTTTTTTCTCTCCTACCATGTTCATCCACAATCCACAATCCACATGCGTATATGTATAGTTTTGAAAATATTCACATGTACATTGTGCATATTGCACATCCACACGAGAATACACAAATATATCTACAAGGACGGAGAATAATTTCTAACGAGACGTAAGTCTTTGTACCCTTCAACTTTCCTAACCATAATTCTTGTGCATATACGTAGTTATTCAATATTCGCCGATCAATGACTTTCTCTTGTCTTGTCGCCTTCCACATAAATATTTGCAGACATATTCAAAGTACAATGTGCACTCGACGTATAGATTTGCTTAATGGTGTACAGCACTTTCATTTCATTTTACTCCTGGAACCTTTTAAACGGTTTCCGCATTCAACAGTGTGGTTTTATCATTTAATAAACAAGTCCATGCAGACGTACCTTTTGTGTATTTTGGTTTTATCTACTATCTATTATCTCATGTCCCTGTTGATCAATTAAAAATGCGCATACAAAGTATACAAAAAGTATCATGAATACACGCTCAACTTTCACTGATACTTGAAAACCTAACGCTCACAATCTACAATCTACACTCTACACTAGAACCTGCCATTTTACCAACATTGTTGAAAAGTTAAAGTCTCACCCTCTCATATCGTTCCTTTTACTCTAAAAAACGACCTCTGAAAATTTCAGTTCATTAAAATTAGGTTTAGAGGTCGCGCAAGGTCACCAAAGTTTACCATGTATTTTAAA
>JAQGBH010001085.1:0-36943 GCA_034698265.1 Sminthurinus aureus | reverse complement strand
TGATCCCGTGTGGGCGCAAAGGGCGCCCATGCGGGACCACATCCCGGGGCTTCCCCTTCGGGGGTACCACATTACTTCCCTTTGGCCCAGAGACATTTCTTTTCCCATGTCGGTACCTGGATAGGGCAGATAGGTAGGGTTTAGGGATTTAGGGTATAGGGATTTTAGGGTACAGGGTAAAGGGATTTTAGGGTACAGGGTGTAGGGATTTAAGGGCTACAGCACACGCTCAATGTGCTTTTATTAGGGATTTTAGGGTTTCAGCACACGCTTAATGTGCTTTTTGTTAGGGATTTTAGGGCTTTAGCACACGCTCAATGTGCTTATATTTCAATATGTCGGCACGCCAAATGCTGACTCCGGTGTGACATGTGCTACGGCGAAGGGAGAGTGTCACACCGGACCACTCAATGACTGGCAGTGGTGGGGCGGGAAGTATCCCCGGAGGCTGTAATAAAAGCCGCCCATAATCCACTGTCACGAGAGTGGGGCCTCCGAGTAGCAGCGATGATTTTAGCCGATTCCTGCTCAACCCAGCACATGGGTGAAGGTGCGGTTTTGTCTGTAGGTCGGGGGGTGGCTGCAGATGTTTGCTCACTTGTCGTGGTGAGTGAAACTGAAGGCTCGTTACCTTCACAAAGCAAGCGATATTGCACTATTGAAGCTGCTCTCAATAGTCAATTACATACGTCAGCAAAAATTAGGAAAGTTAGTGGAGGAGAAGGAAGTGGTAGTAGTAGAGCTAGTGGTGTAGGAAGTGGTAGTAGTGGAGCTAGTGGTGTAAGAAGTGGTAGTAATGGAGCTAGTGATGTAGGAAGTGGCAGTAGTGGAGAAGGGAGCGGTAGTAGTGGAGCTAGTGGAGAAGGAAGTGGTAGTAGTGGTAGAAGCTCAGGTGGAAATAAAACTGAGTGCTTCTTGTGTGATGAAATGTTTTTCACAAAAAAGATGAAAGGGATGAATGGAGAAGCAAAAGCAAAAATAAGGGAAGTAGCTTTTCGTTTAAGATTAGAAGATGGAAAAGAAGAAAGACAAATTGAACCATACTCTAAATTATGTGGTCTATGTTCTGACCGAATCAACAAGGAAATTAATGGCTGTTTTATATGTGGGGAAGCCGGAAACTTAAATCAAATGTGTAGCATAAAAGCCGAGTTCACCGAAATGGCTCAAAAACATAGACAATCGTGGCGTAGGGAAGAGGCTGATACAGAAATTGCTCCCGCAGATAAAGTTTGTTTAAACTGTACCAAAAGAATGCAGAAGATCATTAGTGATGAGCAATCTGGCAAAACAAAACACAAAGTGGTTTTACTAAAACATAACCATTCCTGTATCATTTGTGACGAGAACATTGATGTGCACGACATAAGCTTTGACGCACGATTTGATGTGTACAAACAAACAGGCTTTTTTATAATCAAAAGATCTAGGTGTTGCTCCGATCATCTGACATCTAACAATATGATAATACCAGCATTACAACATGGTTTGTCGACCATCGAACAATCAATTGAAATAGATCCGAATGAGATTGGAAAGTGGTTTGAGGCATTTTTCACAGAAATCAATCGACCAAAAAAAGAAAAGTACAATGAGGTTGAAAACTTTACCGATGAGGATTTAATAGCTTTCACAAGTTTAAGCAAAGAAGACTTCACAGATTTGTACTCGTATGTCAAAGATTATAAAGGGAAGGATAGACGATTGTGTAAACCTGTTGACCTCTTGTGCTTTATGGCAAAAATGAGGCAAGGTGTAAGTGATACTTTTCTTAAAGCAATGTTCGGGTACCCTTCCAAACGAGCAGTCGAAAGAATAAGAGAAGCTCTAGTTCAGAACTTTGTAAAAAAATATGTAGGGCCAGGAAGTATTGGTTGGGAAAAGTTTGTTGAAGATCACTGTGATGAGTTCTTTCAAATATTATATAACCAGAATCCCCAAGTCAAAAAAGCGATTATAATAATTGATGGGACTTATATATACATTCCAAAGTCATCAGATTTCAGAGTTTTGAGACAGTCATACTGTCTACATAAAGGTCGTCACTTGATCAAGCCGATTATGCTGGTCGCGCCAGATGGCTACATATTAGATGTCCACGGTCCTTATTTTAGTGATGGGAGTAATAATGATGCTAAGTGTTTAGAAGACGCAATGAAGGATGAGCAAGGGTTGAATGATTGGACTCACCCAGATGATATTTTGTTGATTGATAGAGGTTACAGAGACTCGCTTGATATGATACAAGAAAAGGGATTGAAATCATACATGCCGTCTGTTTTACAAAAGAGAAGAAAGCAACATACATCCGATGAGGCCAATGCTTCTAGATTGGTAACGAAAACAAGATGGGTAGTGGAAGCTCGAAATGGCCATATCAAAAGTATATTTAAGTTCTTGCGCGATATGGTTCCTATGCAGCATGTCATACACATTGGTGACTTTTTTAGAATATGTTGTGCCATTATAAATGCCTATAAGCCAACAATACACATGCAAACCGCAACACCTGAACTAGCTCGTCAAATGTTAGCAAAAGCCCAAGAACCCAATGCAGTTCAAGCTAAAGTCGAACAAGAAGGACTCAACCGAAAACGGAGCGATTGGTTAGATTTAACATCGGAGTTTCTTCCTGGTTTTCCCGTTCTGAGTAGACAATATTTAAAAAACCTCACTTTTGGAGTTTACCAACTAAAATTAGCCCGCAGTTACGTCCAAGACAAGATAAGAGACGAGAGTGAGTATAAGTTCCAAGTTTTATTAGAAGAACCGGGGTTGCTACGAGCCAAATGTAAGTCTAGATTTTCCAACTCCAAAACTAGAAACCTTTGGGTAGCCTACAAAGACCCAGGAATGGAGACCGATCAAGAGGATGAAGAATATGATTTAGAAGAAGGCTTCACCAGTATTTTAGGATGGTACTGTGATTGTCCAAACGGGGCTCGCACTCTTGGTTGCTGCGCGCATGTATGTAGTCTTCTATGGTTCCTAGGTCATGCCAGATACCAAGAAAATACAAAGTTTCCTAGCACTAATTTACTCTCGGCAATAAAAGATTGTAAACATAGGCCAGTTCCAGCAGAAATAGTTCCTCCACCACCACTGAACGTTGATGTAATAGATGTCCATGAAATCGAAATGGAAGATTTAGAAGTAGTAGCTCTACCACCTCCTAATGTAGTTGAACAGCCACCACAATTTATAGAACTAAACCAAGTTCCAAGAAATCTATTAGACGATACGGAGGTTGTAGAGTACAAAGATGATACCGGTTTCTTAAGAATGGAGTTCCGAGAACGTAGGCCACAACAAGGAGCTTTAAGCGACGTAGAAAGCGACGGAGATTAAAGAGACAACTAAAGTAAAATAAAGATTAGTCTCAGGATATTTTTGGAAGTGAGCTGAAACACTTTAAACAGCGGCAGGCTTGTCCTGTGACAAGGAGCAGACGAGGGAGGCCTCCACGTGGCCTGTTCTGGAAACGTTCATATATTTTTATGAACGGCTAACTCCCTCAAAACCCAAAATCTAGTGATAAATGTTTTGACCTCTGGAGGTCAAGGGAGGCCTTTGTTACAAAAGTGGTCCATTTAAACATTGTTCAGGATGACATGAGGAAACTTTTGGTTCAAGTTTGAAGGAAATCGGATGAAAAACAGTCCTTGACCCCATGTTAACTGTTTTGACCTCTGGAGGTCAAGGGAGACAATTGCTACAAAAGTAGTCCATTTAAACATTGTTCAGGGTCACATGAGAAAACTTTTGGTCCAGGTTTGAAGGAAATCGGATGAAAAACAGTCCTTGACCCCATGTTAACTGTTTTGACCTCTGGAGGTCAAACGGCTGGAGATACGACTTTAAAACCAAAACTGCTGTTTACTAGTTAGTAAATGGCAATTTGTCCATGTGTTTTGCATACTTTTTTGAAAAATCTAGATGTATTTATCAGTCAAAAAGTATTTCATGTATTGAAACTTAGATGACCTCCAGAGGTCAAAGGAGGCAATCACTTTTAAAATGAGTTCACAAACATTGTTCCCCATGGTCTAAAGTACCTCTGTGCAAAATTTGGGCCCGATCTGACGGGGGCACAATTTGTCTTTATTTGCCGCCCATGTCCTTTGTGTATTCCATATGCAAAAGAAATAAAGTTAATAAATAAAATCGTTAAAAAACAATAATGAGAAAACATGTTGTATATTAGCACACTATTATAAATGAATTTCATGTGAATCGATACATATGAGATACTTTTTGATTATTTATAGGTTTTTGTATTCTTTATTTTACCATACATCACGTTTTATACAATAAATTTAAAACAGTGATATACTTTTTGTTGATTGACATTATAGTAATTGAAACAAAATGGTTTAAATTTAAAGTACACACGCATATTGTAGGCTTTGTCCATCATAATATGTCATACCACTAAGCAACAATGTTACATACAACAATGTAAACTCTTAACAGTTATAATACATAATAATATTAAATCTAATTTGTAGTTTCATCTTTTTTATGATGAGGAAGAGAAATAGATTACACATATAAGTACAGATGTATGATGTATGCATACGTGTTAATACTTATGGGGGAAAAACAACGTAAAAAATAATTTAAAAAATACTGCTTGCGATTATTGATATGATTCTTAATTCTTATCATGATAAATATATATTAATTATTATTACTATACATAATTGCTGGTTTGTTTGTCTTCAAGTTTTACATATAAGCCACACATTTTTCATTTTGACTTTTGGACGGATTAAAACAAGTATAAAAAATACTGAGGTATCACATCCTTTTAATCAACAGGGAAATAAAAGTTTTCAAAGGCTCATAATAATATATTATTATACTGTATATAAGTATTAAGTATATAATACATGCACATATTTCCACAGCATAGTATAAATTATAACTATTTAAATAAAAGGTACTATACGAACTAGATTCAAAATAAATAATAAACAAAATGCTATCATAACCATATGTAATAGTTAATAATACCTAATAAAATTAATAAATAAAACCGGTAAAAGCACTGTATATATTTAGGTCATTAAATTAGTAGTAGTACTTTTTTAGTTGCAACATAATATAGCGAATGAATAAGTCATGTATATTATAGTCATTACAATGTAAGTACTTTTTTGTTCTGACTCTTATAATCATACAGTTAAATTTAAGCTTACTTCATAATTGTTTATAATATAAATTTTAAATTTGTATCAATATATATATATATATATTATATATATAGATATGTGACATGTTGTCATGTTTTCATAATATACAAGCCTGATATGTATAATAATATAATGTCTATATGCATATACACATTTGGTTATGCTATGTTTGATTATCGTGCTCAGTTTTTTACAGTAAACTGCTTCTATAAATCAGGAGACTGTGGTTAACTACATGGGTAATGGGTACATAATTCTTGGAAAATTATCTTTTTTGCTTTTCTGTTTCTCAAGCTCGATTACTATTTCATATGAGGTGTAGTACTTTTTATTTTGCAGGAATCAATTTAACTTGTTACTATCTTTAGTTGATTAGGTTGGCAAAGGACGTTATTTCATACGAAAAAAAATCTTAACCATAAAAGCAAACAAAACCAACGATTAAAAAAAACCTTTGTGAACCCTAGAAAACTTTCAAATGAAAACAAAAAACAAGCGTAATACAATATATATATGTTGATCATTCATACTACTCTATAAATTTAAAAAGTACTTTAAAGCTGCATAGAGATATTTATAATCTATATATTTTATAACACGTATACTGGTTTCATTACATTGCACTAAAGAAAGTCTATTACAGAGATTCGTCTAAATTTCAATTCAAAGTTTTGTGTCAAATAATGTGTCATGTATAGATTAATTTCATACACATGAAAATGTGTAAACAGCTGTGTGTAACCATACATAATACGTACACAGAGTACCATAATAATAATATAGATTTGTTTTCAAGGAAAAAAAAACTCTTCCTTTTTTACAAATAAGTATCTAAAGCTAACCTAAAGCACATTACTTATACATGTTTGCTCAATTACTTTTTTTTTCATTTTGAAGATCGTTTGAGATTCTATACGTAAATACCTATTTATCATAATATGTAGTTCTAATTCAGCCACAGAAAATGAATAACAATAATTATTTTTAACAACAGAGAAAGGCATATCTATTACATTGATGATTTTGCAGTACGTCTGCTTATGTGGAATGGCTGTAACAGTAAAAATATTTTTTTACTGTTAAAATAAATATTTCTTTAAAAGTATTTATAAAACAATATACTAACACAGTATCTGCTTTCTAAATAATTATTATGAAAAAGATTACCCTTCCATTGTCATGATTTTTGTCATGGTAGAATTGACAAAAAAATGTCACCTTAATAATAAGTCTATTATATTTGTTCATACCATAAACTCTAACAAAATATAGTATAATATAATGTAAAGTCTGATGTCTTATAAAATCTAAAATATTTAACAATGGCCACATTCAAGTACATATTTCTGTACACATGTACATATATACTATACTATACTATAGTAATTACACTTGTTTTATCATAAAAATTAAAGAACACTTGGGTTGGAAGAAACAACAAGTTCTATTTAAAACTATAAACAGCCTAAACTATATAAGCCACAACATAATAGTTTAAAAATCAATAAACAAGTTATAAACTTAAAAAAAAATTGAAAACTGAAAAAAAGTTATCCTGTTTTTTGTCTTCATCTGAAGACAATTTTTGTAGTTTTAAAACCCTTTTTTTTACAGGCATGTCACTACGTATGAAATAAATTATCTTTAAACAAAAAAAATGGTTTAAATTATCCTAATAATAAGCGATACAAATGTCACAAGGAAGAGGAAACTGGGATTCATTAAAAATCCATGTGCAGAACTTGATAGAGCTAAAATAAATTCTTTTGCAGGTGAGCTCATTTTACCATCACCACCACTCGAATATCCCAAAACACGCAGAAAATACGGCTTTTCAGGTTGAAGACCTGTAATGGTAGCTTCTAGTTTACGATACCCAATCGGTACTATTGTATCGTTAGCCGTACTTATATCCTGTAAATAAAGAGAAAGTATTTGTACAATTTTGGTACTAAAATTTTAATGATTTTTCAAAAGTTTAAAAGTTATACACCCCTTCTGGAGTTCTAGATTATAAATAATAAGATATAAGATCATCATTCAAATACTTGTGCTTGACAACATTCTTAATCGGATAGTAATGATATGATAATTAGCCGTAAATTTGTTTTTTACCTGGTCTGCTTCCCATACTCGAACCTTAAAAAATGCATAATAAGAATTTCAGTTATTGAGTATTCAATAAAATTCGCACAAAATTTTATTATTCTACTTGTTTAGTTATACATACATACATACATACATGTATAGATGTTTTACCTTATAACCACTTAGAGCCTCTTCATCTACAGATGGAGAGACGTATCGCCATGTCACCTTGACCGTTGATGGATCTATTGCTACTACACTTACAGAAGTTGGTGGTTTTTGAGGTGCTTTTTTATTTGTCCGTTCTGTGAAAGTACAGAGACATATATTGAATGAATTAATCACGAAATATTATGTATTCTAAATTCTAATAGAAAATATAATTATAAAGACAATAATTATAGTACATTGTAAATTCTATATATATCTACAAATTGCTGTCTATTTTTACCAAATTGTGCTTCACTTGCAGGTCCAGGTCCAGCTTGATTATATGCCATGACTTGAACATAATAATAAGTATATGGCTGTAAACCCAAAATAAGAGCCCAAGGTTTCTTGGAACGACTTAAATAGTTTAGTGCTTGTGGGTCGTAAAAATTGTTATCCTTCTTTGGCCAGTATCGAATCTAAATTATGAAAAGAATTTAAATAATACATTAACCTTTTTTTATTTATACATGGAATAAAAAAGTTCATGTAGCTTTTTATAATTACAATGCAACAAAGCCACAACACGTCGTATATAATATAAAGATATTGTCATCTACTTCAACTACTACACTGTAGTTTGATTGAAAAAGAAAATGATTACTCTGTATCCTGTAAGATTGCCACGGATTTTTTCTCTACTCTCTTCAACAGGAGTCCATGTCACATTTATTGCAGTCGAGTTATATACTCTTGGAATAACTAAACTTGGTGCAACTTGAGGCATATCTTCTGCACTATAAACTTGAACTGGTTCTTCGGGGATAGGGCCAGGACCTTCTGAGTTCAAGGCCTATACATATATATGTAAATGAGAATCAAACAGTAAAAGTTTAAAAATATGTTAATATTACTACATTAGCATCACCTAAATTTTTCTTCATTCTTTTTCTATTTTCAGAAGTAATAATAGATCGATATATATGAATCTAATAAAACTACTTTAGATAAATAAAGATTGTACATACTTGAACTTTAACATCATACAATGTGTAGTAATATTGTGATGGGACAGAAACAACATGTTGTCCAATATTTCCCCACTGAGATAACAATAATGTTTGGTATTCATCTTCAATATTTGGTTTATATCGTCTCCAAAACAATTTATAATGTATTCCTGGTGCATTTTGATCTTGAGGTGGTAAAGGCTATAAACAATGAAAAATAGATATAAAATACATTAATTATTTGTAAGATGAAAGAATATTCCTTTAATTAATAATTTAATATATATTATAAATTATCAACAGTGTGTATATGCAGAAATATTTTATGATGACATTTAGAAAACATGATAATAATAAAAATGAGTATAATATATTATGTAAAATATAAAATACAATAAAACAAATACTTACATCCCAAGTAATTGTTAAGGAGCCAGTTTTTCCTCCACCTCCTCCAATGTTAGATGGATAACGAGAAGGTAGATCTGGTGGAGTGTTATAGACTGGTGAAGCTCCAGATGCTAGTCCATAACCATACTGATTAGCTGCAATTACTCTAAATTCGTATGCTGACCATGGGGATAGAGTGTTATTTAGAGCAATTTCCTTTCTTCCAGTCTCTCTCACACTTAATCGACCATCTAGTTCTACAGGTTGTGCTGTTTGATCTTTATTTTCAATAAAAATATACAAATCATTTTTAGTAAATAATGTACAAATGACACAAATACATAACATGATAATGTTGTATGATTATGTATAATTTTACATGTATTTTGATAAAGAATGACTTACTTGCTATTAGATACATCCATTTGTTTTCCCATTGAGTTCTGCCTTGAATGGAATACAAAATAGCTGGAGCTCCATTCATTGCCCCATCAGTCCATCTAATTCTAGCATTTTTACTTGTGACCTCTGCTGCTTGTACGCCACCTGATCAAAAAACAATTCATTCCATTTGTTTAATAAATTTCTGTACAAAAGATGTCATTCTTTGTATAATATATAATATATTATATATTTAAAAAAACAAATTATTATTTGCGTCAAAAAAGTAAAACCAAAAACAAGAAAGAAGGAAACTCTAAAAATTCTAACCAGGAGCTCCAGGTGGTCCGATAATATCAACACGAGTGGTGGCTCTTATTGTTCCAACCCAAGTACTAACTTCACATTCATATTCTCCTTTGTCAGCAAGGGTTAAATTTTGAATATTCAAATAACCAGATCTTGAATCCATTCTAGTTCTATAGTCAGTTTCTATTCGAATTCCATTACGTTTCCAAATATAAGCAATGTCTAAACTAGCATCGGCTTCAGCTTGACAAGTCAATGTTAAATGAGTTCCAACGATATATGTTTTTCGCTCAGGGAGGGGATCTACTAAAGTTGGCCCTCGTAAAACAGCTAATCTTCCAGAACTTTCATCCATTCCCAAATAATTTTGAACAATACAAGTAAATTCTCCTTGATCTTCACGAGATACTGGATTGATAAATAAATTTCCATTTGGTAAAATTTGTCGTCGACCACCCGAACCAATTAGATTTCCATCTTTTCTCCATTGATAACGTGGTCTTGGTGCTGCTTCTGGTTTACATTTGATGGTAACATTTCCACCTTCAGCTGCCAACATTTCTGCATCTAATGGACGTTTCTTGAAACTTGGTGGTAATACTAATTATTAATTTAAGAAAAAGGAAAAAATAATAATAATAATAAATTAGGACAACATAAGTAAATAATTTGGTGTCAATAATATTATGGTTATGTTATATATTATACATTATACTGTATAATATATAATTTCAGTGTGAATGTACTTTTATGGTAGAAATTAAAAATGAAAGGTAATACATAAAATACTAAATAACTGGAATTTTTCAAAAATACCCTGTTACATATATATAGAAAATAATCATTACAGAGATTTATTACTTATTACTATTAGATTATATATTTACCGAGAACTCTTAATTGACCAGATGAAAATTTTGCTGCCAAGGAATTATTTGCTCTACATTGATACATCCCACCATCTCTTTTACTATCTACATTTCGGATTGTAAGAACATTATCTTGTACTGTGTATCGTCCCACGTCTTCTGCTGGTAATTCTCTCGCAATTAATAGTTGGGCATTTCGGTACCATTGATATTGTACATCCGGGATGCCAAAGGCTTCACAAATCCATGTTAAATCTGATCCTTTATCTACATGACGATTTCCAAGCTCAATGGTAAAAACTGGTGCTGCTTGAATGCTTAAAGTAACACTCCCTTGAATTGATAGACGACTATTGGTAGCTCTACAACTATATTCTCCTTGATCTTCAACTTGAGCATTTGGAATAGTTAAAACTCGATTATAATTTGATAAAACAGTTCCTCTAGGAAGGTCTGAACCTTTTCTAGTCCAATTATAAGAGGGTACAGGATAACCAAATGCAACACATTCAAGTCTAATTGATTCGTCCGCTTTAGGCGATTCAGGAAAAACTTTTGGAAAGTAATCAGCAAATTTTAATTGTTGATAATTAGCTAAAATTGTAAACAAAAAAAAAATATTACATAGAAATCATATTAAATTACAATAAAACAGAAATAAGAATTTAAATTTGTATCTGGTTCTTTTTTTTTACAAGAAAAAATAAATTGTGTATATATACATAAATATAAAAACATACCGTTAGGTGTTACTTGTAAATTAAAAAATGGTCCATTACGTCCAGTAGGTGATACTTGACTTTGAACATTACAAGAGTAATTTCCTTGGTCACTCATATCAACCGCTGATATGTACAAATTTCCATCATAAGAAACAAAAACACGTTGATCTTCTTCCACTAAATTGGGAAAGTACTTTCGGGCCCATAAATAATAAACTCCTATTGAAACAATGATTTAAAACAAAAACCAAAAAACACACCTTGATTATAATGCAATGTATTATATAGTTAACAGTTAATAGTTATACTGTAATAATATTATGTTAAATTCTATAATAAACACAGAAGAGTATAAGGCAATGAAAAACAAAATATTGAATAAATATACGGCCATGATAAATGATTATTTGTCTTATTTGTTATAAAAAATATATGTTATAAAAACGAACCTGGAAAATGTTGTGGAGCATCACAATAAATTGATTTTCCCCAATATTGTTTACCTTGGTCATCAGCACGGGTTAAAATAAATTCACTAATATAACCAAAAGAGATGGCAACAGTTTCTGATACAACTGAACCAAATGGATTAGTAGCCACACAATGATAATTTCCACGATCATCTTTTTGCTTTGGATTATCAATCATCAATGTTCCTCCACTCACAGTATATTTTGGCATTCTCAAAGGTTCTATAACTCTTGATTTCAAAGTATTATTTTCATATTCTTCTTTAAACCATTCATATGTTGGAGAAGGCCACCCACCAGCAAGACAACTATAAAAAATTTACCAAATGAAAAGATACAAAGATCCATGGTATATAGATAGATATATACATAATACAAACCAGTCAGAGTATGATGCAATATAATACATAGAATGTAATGTACACATAATACATTAGTGATAAGACACAATATATATTATATACCTAAGAGAAATAAATGGACGTAGAACATTTCTTGACAAATCAAAAACTGCTGGTTCTGGTTGTTTAATAAAATATGGTCCTCTGGGTATTTTTTTAGGGTCAAGTATTTCAAGGCCATAGTCAAAATCACGTTCATCACTTGGTAAAGGCACTTGGGATAAAGGAACTTCACAAATGTATAAATACATTTCATTTCCTGGTACTTTTAGTAATCCCCATCTGTTTCGACGTTCTGAATAGCTATATTAAAATTACCAATCATACAGTATTATGCAATATTACACATAAAAGTTTCCTTTGATTTGAAACCAATATCATTTTTATCGTTTTTCATTATACAATGTCAATGTAATATTAAATATTATGTCCAAAGAAACTATATCTCCTGCGTTTTCATAAGTGAGTGTGATATATTATTGATTATTGTATGTTGGTATATATTGTATATTATATACCTGTACACCAAATATCTATTGTTTGTATTAAATGAAGGAGAGGGTTGATCTGGTAAAAAAGCTTGATCTAAACTGATCAATTGAGATCCATCATCATTGACCCAGGAACCAGAACTTTCCTGACGTGCAGAAACATACCAGATCCGTTTTTGTGGATCAACTGCACTTAGTCTTCTAACAATCCAATTATGTTCATCCAAAGAATTAAGATTTAGAAGGCTTGATCCATTTCCATAGGCCTATAACAATATACAATATATAGTATAATAAAATTGCATTTGAAAATAATAAGTACATATACATACATATACTATAATATATACTAGTTTAGTGATCTGACAAAAAGAATTACAACCATTTTATTATTGAAATGTATAATATATACATACATCATAATGTGAATAAATACATACATATATATATGAGTGACATTTGCACATTGTACATACCTGACAGTTTAATCTTGCACCTTCACGATTATGTATCGGTGAACGAACAAATCGATAACATGTTTGACGATACAATTCCCAATCAGAAGGACATTTTCTTTCATCTGGAGATGGAAATGAAAAGGTATTGTCTCCAAAATCTCTTGATGGGTTGTAAATATTAAACTGTCTTTGATTGAAACCGGTACTTGGGTTGTTGAATGGATTGGTATTAAAAGGATTATTATTGCTACTAAAATCCCTGTTTTGTGGATTACTACTAAAATCCCTATTTTGTGGATTACTACTAAAATCTCGATTTTGGGTATTGATTGAGAAATTTGGAGGTGAAAATTGATTATCTCGTGTGTTGAATTGATTATTATTATTATTATTACTAACAAAATTGTTATTAGGATTGAAGCCTTGATTAAAATTTGGACTGAAATTCCGGTCTCTTCCACTTCCAAAAGTATTAAAATTATTGTTATTATTACTATTACTAAAATCACGTTGAGCTGTCACAATATTCACAACCAAAATAACTACAAAAGCTGCAAAAGTAGTAGTAGCAGTCATTGTTATTGTTTGAGTTGTTGGCCACATATTTTGTAAAGGCATTCTAAAAAAATATACAATATACATCAAAATTATGAATTAGTCTTAAAATTCTTATAAATTTGACAGTTGAGTCTCGGCAATATAATAGCAATACATTTACTTATGTATTATGTATATAATATTTTCATTCAAAAGTAATAATGCTTCATAACATGTGCAATACCTGATTAAGTAAAATTTCAAACTAATTTTGTCTTCACATCCTTTTTAATAAAAAGAAAATGTGTAAAAGTTGTTTCCACTTTTACAAAACTGGAACTAAAATAATAATACACACTACGCCCTTTCACAATGTGTAAAACAGGAAACCGTCGTTTTGTTGATTGTTGTAGGGAGACGGTACTTCAAAACTTCAAATCATTTAAATATAATACAATGTCTTAAAGCTAAAAAATACTATGTTGAAATACTGCTTCTTTTACCAAGATGTCTCACTTCCTATTCTAAAACCAATATTTTTATTTAATAAAATAGTTACATTTTCTTTATAAAATTTTAAATACAATCAAAAATTCAAAACACAACACGCGAGATGACTAATGCTTCATGAATGTAAACACTAGATATGTACATGTATGTGCATATATGCACACACCTGTTTTATTTGAAGAAAACATATGTATTTTAGACGATTTTTATGCCATTGTTTTATTATAATCATCTAGGTACAAAAAGCAAATACCCTTTTTATTTCAATTTAAACATTCTAATTTCATAAAATTATTATTCAAGTTTCTTAAATTGTCATTATAAATTATTAAAATACATATTTTTATCCATAATTTTAAAATACTTTAACCATAAGGAAATAAAAATATCAATGACTCACAAGGTTGTCATAAGTTGATTAGCAGCAGTTTACAGTTTGCAATAATAATCATAAAATTTTAATTTCAGAATCTTTAAAAAAAGAGGTTTAGTGTAAAAACAGTATCTATAATATCTAACGTTGAATAATCTTCCTGTTTTAACCTGATTTTAAACCAATGCACTTTGAGTGAAAAAAAACAGTCTTGGAATAAATTTATATCAGTTTATAACACCATTGATATTGTACACTTTCTCTATAACTGTGACATATGTATGTATATCTATACATACATGTACTACGGTATATTTGATATACTGTCTTCACATCGTCGCAGATACGAAACAACAACGGAGAGAGACTGTTTTTGCCGATTTTGATAATCGATTTATAATTTAATTTTTAAGTATAATTAGTGTCAAAATTTCATCAATTTTGTTGAAATTTGATAGTTCATCATCACTTTTAGTATAAGTGAGTACTTTTAGTGTTAAAAAAACTAGTTATAATGGCTGATTTCATTGATTCAGAAGCCGAGGAGAGTGAGGTAAAACAATTCATCGTCCATTATTATTTATTATTATTATTTCTAATTTCTAAAAATGTAAATAGTTTTGTTTGATAACTTTCTAATCCATTTTAATGTATAATATTATTATGGTAAATGATGGTTGGTTACATTATAGTAAAATGTGTTGAAATTCTTTTAATATTGAAAATGTAATTAAAGGTTTGTATGGTTGATATAATAATAATATTATATATTTTTACATTGTTAAAATTTTTAATCATGTTGTATTCCATTTAGAAACATCAATATGTCATTTTGCATGGTACATGCATAAGTACCATGTTTTTTTAAAAATACATAATACGTAAATCCAGTTTTTAAACGTTTCAAATGGTATTTCAAGTATTAAAATCAAGTATCTACCTGTATTTTATTACAAAAAGGTTACATTTAAGTACGTATTTCCAAAGTATAAATAACGACTTCCTTAAAAGTTTTGTAGATTGTAGAAGCATCTCTCTTTTCTTTTTTTTTTAAAAAAAAAGAAATATTGCTCATTTAATAACATGGTTATTATTATTACAATGGTATTATTTTCATTTTTTGGGTTTTAAACTATGTAATTTAATAGTACTTGTATATTTACTTCATACTTCTATTTTTTTTACATACTTATCTCCATACAAAAATATCTATAAATAAATATGTTGTGCTCTCTGCTGTCTGCTGGTTTGCATTTTATAAAAAAAACAATAATATGCAATGTTATGTAGTTGAAAGACAGAGAAATTTACATAATATACATAATAATCTACTTTAAATACTAAATACTTGAAACGTTATAATACAAGTTTTTATGATTTATTGTCAATATTTTCTTCCGCCATAATAATAATAATGATATTATTATAATAGTAATAAAATAGATAACATAAAAGCGTTTTAGTTTTAAGTATAGTATTAAGTATAGTAGTGAATCTTGTTAAAGAATTATTAAGAATATAATATGAAGTTGTCATCAACTATGGTAAACTGTTCGTTAAAACTGCTGTTGTTTAGAAACGTAATTAAAAATCTTTTTTTGTATTTTGTTGTTGTAGGATGAGGGAGTGCAAGAAACACAACCTATTGCTAGAAAACCAAAGAGACCTAAAGCCATACAAAGTGATGACGAAGAGGACGAAGGTATGTAAAATTCAACTGTGTGCATTTTATGGGTCATATGTTATGATATTATGATATTAGATTATTATGTTATAAAGATATATAAATGGTTTATTTTTACATTGAATTATTTAATTTATACATTTCTTCATTGATGTACATATACATGTATATATAGATGATGGAGAAGAGGTCAAAGATTTGATTGATGACAATCCGATTGAAGAAGATGAAAGTGATGCAGAATCGGATGGTTCTCGGAAACGAAAGAAAAGTGATGACGATGATGATGATTATGATGATCGTTTGGAAGATGAAGATTATGACCTATTGGAAGAAAATTTGGGTGTAAAAGTGCAACGAGTAAGTATTTTGTTTTTTATTGTAAATTTAGTGCTTCAAAGTCAATCAGTGTTATACGAACATAGATAAATAATAATTATCTTTATTTGAAACGTGTGATACGAAATTATTGGAATGCAAACTTTTATTTATTATTATTGTTGTTGTACACTCTATAATTTTATATTCATATAATTTAAATCATTGGTAATTAATTATTGGTCATACATGTATGTAGTGTTTTTTGTTAATGCCTAATCTTTTTGTTTGTTTTTTTTTGTATTTTTGAAGAAGAAATTTAAACGTTTAAAACGTATAGCAGATGAAGATTCTGATGAAGAAGGTGAAGCCACTGATAAAGGAGAAGATAAAGAGGCCATTGCTAATCAGCTCTTTGAAGGTTCTGATACGGTATGTAATTTTATGTACTTAGTAAAGTTTTTAAAAAAAATACACTTTTATATTATTATGTTTTATGCCATTTGACTTGTAATCCAGATAATAATATTTAATATAATAGTCCATTTTACTATTCTTAATGTAAAATATCTATATTATCGTACCTTTTATGTTCCTATCTGTGAATCATTTATAGTTTTTGTTATTTGTATAATATTGAAAACTTAATATGCATGTTTTTTTGTAAAAATATATTTTATAGGAAGAACCTGATAGTAGACCTCCACAACCTTCAGAGGCTGGTGAACCTTATGCTTCAGAAGAATCAGAAGGAGAATATTCTGAAACTGATGATTTCATTGTTGACGATGATGGTCGTCCATTAAAAGAGAAAAAAGGGAAACGTAAACGTATATTTAATGATGCTACTTTACAAGAAGCTCAGGATATTTTTGGAGTAGACTTTGATTATGATGAGTTTGACAAATATGATGAGGAAGAGTACTATGAAGGTGAAGGAGAGGATGAAGATGCTTATGAAGACGAAGAAGATGGTACAGGTGCTAGGTATGTATTACATGTAAAAATATATATAATATAAGACTAAAGAAAGTATAATTAAAAGCTAATAGTAATAATAATTATTAATGATTTTTTTTTCCTTTTCATTAAAATATTTACTCATATAATTTTGATATTCAAAATAAAAAGACGTATAATAAACAACTGAATGAAACCATTTCAATATTTTACGTTGTTTTTTTTTTCTCCCCAGACGTACTAAAAAGCAACCACGAAAGAAAAGGAAGCCAAAATCTATTTATGAATTATATGAACCATCAGAATTGGAAAGAGCTGGTTTTACAGAGGAAGATAATCGTATTCGAAATCAGGATCTCCCAGAAAGAATGCAAATGAGAAATGTACCAACCACTCCAGCTAAAATAGAAGAATTAGAAGAAGAAGCAGAATGGATTTTTAATGTGGTCTTTAGTAAAAGGAAAGGATTATTATTGGAACTACCCACTGTGATTTCTCGAAATCCGACTAATGATCCTTCAAAAAGTTCTGCAGCTCAAGGTATTTATTTATTTGTATATTTATGTAATATAAATTATTTTATAGTAGTAGTAGTAGTAGTAAAACTACTACTATATCTTTTAGATTATGACACGTATATTTTTGTGACCATTTTCCATAACCTACCATGCTCAAAAAATATATATAATAAGAATTGTCTTTGTACCAAATATGTATTCATACATGTACATTTTATACAGATTGTTTACATAACATGTTTTCATTTTGGATTATTTTATTTATTTTTTTAAAAAAAAAAAAAAAACTTGTAGATGATGATTGGGATGATGAATTTGGAGATAATGCTGCAAGTAAATCAAAAACAGAAGTTAAACCTATTCCAACAGCCAATGCTGATGATGATGAAGATTGGGATGCTCCAGCAGCAGACTCAGAAACACCACCAACAACAACAGAAGCTCCTACTGCAGAAGAAACACCAGCAACAACAACAGCAGCAGCAGTAAAACAGGAACCTTCTACAATGCCTCCACCTGCAGTTCCCAATGCCAATGATGATGAAGATTGGGAAACTCCGAGTACTATCATTTCATCCTCTGTACCACCAATTAATCCTAGACTCATTCCAGAAACAGAAACATCTAAAGCTGCTGAAGAAATCAAGACAAGATATTGCAGCAAAATTAAAAATGCTTTAGATTTTATGCGAAATAGTAATTTTGAAGTTCCATTCATTTACTTTTATCGTAAAGAATATGTTCGTCCTGAATTGGAAAATATTAATGATCTATGGGAGATTTATAGATGTGATGCAAAATTTTGTCAATTGAGAACTAGGAAATTCCGTCTTCTTGAATTATTTAAAAATATGAAGGGATATCAAACAGAAAAAATTTGTGAAAATCCAGATCAAGATTTGAGTCCAACATTGAGATTAATCACAGATGATGATTTTGAAAGAGTTCGATCCATTAAAACATCAGAAGAACTGAAAGACATGTATTCTCAATTTACACTATATTATAGTGAAGATATTATTCCCATGAAAACTCTTTTAGCAAAAAAGAAAAAAGAGAAGGAACAAAGAGCAAAAGAAGTAGCAAGACGAGCTGCTCGTGAGAATAATGAAGAAAATGGTGAAAATGATGAAACAGTAAAAGAACCAGAAGAAATGCAAATAGATGACGATGAAGAAGAACAAGGTCAAGTGAAAAGGAAAATGGGTGGTGGTCCTTATGCTCTTTGTAAAAAGATGAAATTGGATTTTTTTACCAAAATATTTGGTTTACAAGCAAAAGAATTTGCTGAAAATGTACGTGATACTTATCAAGTACATGATGTAGAGCAACAACTTGTTGAACCATTAGAAGCTGCCAAAGAGTACATCATTCCATATAAATTACCAACAGAAGAAGATGTTCTTAAAGCAGCAAAATATATGCATGCTACTCAACTATCAAGAGAACCAATCCTAAGACAAAGTGTGAGACAAGTATTTTTTGACAATGCAACAATTACTGTTCGTCCTACTAAAAAAGGATTAAAGGAAATTGATGAGAATCATCCTTGTTATGGAATGAAATATTTAAAAGATAAATCTGTAAAAGCCATTCAAGAAGATGAATTTTTAAAATTAACAATTGCTGAAGCTGATAAATTAATTACAGTTGAAATTGGAGAAAATCTTAAAGCTCTCAATGGATATGGTAGCTATGTGGAAGAATGTAAAAAATTATATCATTTAGAAGAATTTAGTTCACATGTTCAAGCTTGGAATGCTGTGAGAGGGGACTGTGTGGAAATGGCATTAAATAAATTTCTATTTCCTGTTCTACGTAAAGAATTGAGAGCAAAATTATTAGATGAAGCTAAAGAATTTGTATTAAAAGAGTGTGCCGATGAACTAAAAGCTTGGATTTCACCAGCACCATATAAAACTAGTTTTTCCGAAGAAGATGCTGAAGAATATGATGTGAGTAAAGGATTAAAAGTACTTGCTCTCTCATTTGTTCCAGATTTAACTCAAGCTTCTTTTGCTTGTTTTATTACTACTGATGGTGAACCCTCGGATTATCTTCGTCTTCAAAATATTACCAAAATGAAAAAATCATTTAGAGAATCTGATCGTCTTGAAAAAGAAGCGGATTTATTAGCATTGAAAAATTTTATTAGACAAAAAAGACCACATGTTATTGTTATTGGTGGAGAATCCAGAGATGCTGTAATGATTCAAGAAGATTTACGAAACGTAGTTCAAGAATTGAGTGATGAAGATCATCTTCCTGTAATTAATGTGGAAATTGTAGATAATCAATTATCTAATGTTTATGCTAATTCAGTCAAAGCAAGTCAAGATTTCCGAGAATATCCAATGGTTCTTAGACAAGCCATTTCATTGGGAAGATTAATTCAAGAACCTCTCGTAGAATTTTCCCAACTATGTACACCAGATGAAGAACTTCTTTGTCTACATTTTCATAAATTACAGGATCAAGTTCCTAAAGAAGAATTATTAGAAAGATTATATTTAGAATTTGTTAATGTTGTAAATCAAGTTGGTGTGGATGTGAATCGTGCAATTTCCATTCCATATACATCAAATCTTGTTCAATTCGTCTGTGGTCTTGGAAATCGAAAAGCAACAGCATTACTCAAAACACTCAAACATAGTAATCAACGACTAGAAAATCGTACTCAACTCATTACAGTTTGTCATATGGGACCAAAAATTTTTATCAATTGTTCTGGATTTATCAAAATTGATACAAATTCACTTGGAGATAGTACTGAATCCTATGTTGAAGTTTTAGATGGATCAAGAGTTCATCCTGAAACATATGAATGGGCAAGAAAAATGGCTGTAGATGCTCTTGAGTATGATGATGAAGATACAAATCCAGCTGGAGCATTAGAAGAAATTCTTGAATCACCAGAAAGACTGAAAGAGTTGGATTTGGATGCTTTTGCAGAGGAATTGGGAAGACAAGGATTTGGTGATAAAAGAATCACATTATATGATATCCGAAATGAACTGAATGATCGTTATAAAGACTTTAGAGAACCCTGGACTTCACCTGGACCTGATGCACTTTTCCGTATGCTAACAAAAGAAACACCACAAACCATGTTCCTGGGTAAATTAATTACTTGTACAGTTGTAGGAATTTCCTTCAAAAAACCACAAGGAGATCAATTAGATAATGCTGTACCCGTCAGAAAGGATGATACAAATACATGGCAATGTCCATTCTGTATGAAAAATTTCATGTCTGATTTATCCGAAATGTGGAATCATTTTGATACTGGTGGTTGTCCTGGTCAAGCTGTTGGTGTAAGAGTAAGATTAGATAATGGAATTTCTGGTTTTATACCAATTTCAAAATTATCTGACAAACAAGTTACTAATCCTGAAGATCGAGTTAAAAGAGGACAAACTATTCATTGTCGTGTTGTCAAGATTGATGTTGAAAGATTTCAAGTAGAATGTACATCCCGTACGTCAGATTTAGTAGATGCAAATCATGATCTTGGACCTAGAAGAGATGATGATTATGATATTGATGCAGAACTTGCAGATAGAAAGAAAGAAGAAGATGCAAGAAAATCTAAAATGAAACAAACTTATATTAAAAGAGTCATTGTTCATCCATCTTTTAAAAATATATCATTTAAAGAGTCAGAAAAATTAATGGAACATATGGATCACGGGGAAGCAATTGTACGGCCATCAAGTAAAGGAGCTGATCATCTCACTGTGACTTGGAAAGTATTTGATGGTGTCTATCAACACATTGATGTACGAGAGGAAGGAAAAGAAAATGCTTTTAGTCTTGGTCAAAAAATGTGGATTGGTAAAGAAGAATTTGAAGACTTGGATGAAATTATTGCTCGTCATGTTCATCCTATGGCTGCTTATTGTAGAGAGTTAATCAATTTCAAATATCATTCTGATAAATTTGATGGAGATCGAAATAAGGCTGAAGAATTCTTACTTGAAGAAAAGAAAAAGAATGTTAATAAAATCCATTACATAATGTATGCCTCAAAAGAATATCCAGGAAAATTTTATCTATCCTATCTTCCAAGAACCAAAGTTGTCCATGAATTTATTACAATCACTCCAGAAGGTTATCGTTTCCGACAAACAAAATTTGATGGTGTAAATCAATTAATGAAATGGTTTAAAGAACATTATCGTGATCCACCTCCTACCATTACTCCAGCGACGCCAAGAACAGTTGCTCCTACTCGTACACCATACGGTACAACACCTGGACATGGTAATAAATTATATTATATTCATTTAAATTTCTGTAAAATTCCATTTTTTTTTTTTTTTGGTATTCTTTTTCTATATCCTTGTATGTATCATGTTTTTTGTTTTTTTTTGTTTTAAAAATAGTTGTTCATAATGTTAAGTTTGTGCTATCTTATATAATAGTATAATATTATATATAAATCTTCTTTTTTTGTCTTTTCTTATTATCAAAATAGTGGATGCCATGTCACGTGTTGGTGGTGGAGCTCCTTCTATTATTAATCATAATACACCACATTTTGCAACGCCTGGAAATCAAGCGTATACACCATTCTCTGCAATGACGCCTCATACGGTAAGTTTATTTTGTTTTTGTTGTTTTTTTTTTAAAATGAAAAAAGTCTCATCATATAATATATAATATATTAGAATATGATTTGTGTTATGTGTAAAAAAAAAGAAGATAAGAAGACATATAATACATATATGTTATATTTATTATTTATTTTACAGCAACAACCTTATACTCCTACTGCTCAAACACCATATATGACTCCTTATACTACACCGCACCAGTCAACTGCGTCACCCAGAGTAGGACAGAATCAACCAAGTACAAGTTATATTGGAGGAATGAATGTGACTCCAGGAAACGATGCACAACGACGTAGTAGTAATAGTAGTAGTAGTATAAGGTAATTTGAATTAATTTTTAATACCACAAAAAGGAAATTAAAAAATGGCAATAGATTATAATATCCTACACCCTAATAAAATCCGTATCCGGTGGCGTGAGAATCTGTGTCAGGTTCTAGAGAAATAGCCATAACTCTGGCTAAGTGAATTGCACAGGAAATTTTAATTACCAGATAGGTTTTTTAAGCCAATTATGTACCCGTCATTTGACGGGTCCTTTTACTTGTTGAAATAATATTGTGTGAAATATTTTGTGTCTACTTTGTACTTTGTACCAGTAATATATACAAAGAAGAACAGAAGATATTCAATTTTTCAAAAATAAATTGTACTAAATACTATTTTTATTTATTTATTTTTAAATTTATTTTTAAAGACCCGCACCTAGAAGTGTCCATGGAGGTCGAACTAATGAACTAGAAGAATGGAAAAAAGCTGCATCCAATTGGGCAGCAAATATATCTGCAAAACCAACAATTATTCCTCCAGCTCCAGCAAGCTCAAGATATGGTGGTGGTGGTGGTGGACAGTGGGATAGTGGTGGTTCTACATTTGGAAGACCTCCACCAAAAAGTCCTGCTGCACGCAACGCAGCCGAAGTTATTCATGATGGAATCAATAAGGTAAAATTAGTATTTTTTTTCTTCCTTTTTTGCTTCATAAGTACATTTGATTGATTATTGGGAAATTTTGTTGTATACATGTTTAGAGTTTAGTATCCGTATGATAAAATTTTATGACATCTCATATTATACATAATACATTTTTCTTTCATTTTGTACTTGAATAAATTACGAAATGCAATATTAATTAGCTAAGAAGTACTAAATTTATATTATTATGTATTTTTTTCTAATGTATTTAAAAATAGACAAAGCAGATGTCTTCATCCGCTCTGAATTACCTTCCAACAAAGTCTCCAAGATCAGGTCGAGAAAGTTTGCGCTCTACACCAAGAACTAATTTTAGTCCGAGATCAATGGTTGAAAGTTCTTTAGGAGATGAGACTCCATTGTATGATGAGAATTAGTGCAGTTTTATGCCATTAATTTTACACTCATACACATCAGAAAAATAATAATTCATTATTACTATTACAAAATATGTTGTTTGTATTTTAAATATTTAAATCAAGCATAAAATTGACGGATTTGTTCGAGTTTATTATTATTAAATATTATTATTAGTAGTATTCTAGAGTATCGATACAGATACTTTTTAAAATAGTAACTTATAAAACATTGTAAAAAAAATTTTTTTTTTAGATTAGCCATGTAAGAGGCATATATACAACTCTTTGAGGTATATATACCTCAAACAAAAAATATTATATACTAGAATAATATATAATAATGACTATTTATTATATATAATATTATGGTTATAAAAAGTTGTGAAATCGAAGTAAAGTTGTATGTAGATGACGAATATTCAGTCAAAATCAGACATTGAGTTGTCAAGTATAAAAGTTACGATACGATACGGATAATTTAATCATGTTATGCGTTTTAGCTAATTAGGTTTTAAAGTTATATTATTGGTAGAACATTAATTTAACTGGTAATAACAATAATTATTATTATTACTGTTATTATAGCCCCTACACAATAATAATAAATAATAATATACTATGATAAAAATGGAAAATAGCGTTATAAAAAATATGTACTACTACTACCTATTTGTCCCCCCTTTTTGTCTCCTTTTTTGAATTTTTAATTGACAAAGAACAAGGGTAACTGAATAAATAAATGAACTCTTACGAATTTCTCATTTCTAAATGATACATTACAATAATATGTTCGTCTACTTCATTGATTATCATTGTTGTTCCGAAATCATGTTATTATGTTGTCATAAATGTGTCAAGTAGTTTTTAGTACTTAGTGCAGATCTATTCTAAACTTCTTGTGTATAAAAGTATACATTATAATAATATACTTATTCATGAAATAATGACTAGCAGATTTTTTGGGTAAACGAGCTCTTTTTTTATTATTTATAATCTTTTTATGCAAATCATATATAATAATATTATAGAAATATCCAAGACAGGAAACGAAGTTTTATATAAAAACTAAAAACATTTGACAGTGTAACAAAATATAATTTATACTTAAATACAACAGCATATTTACGTTTTACTAAAACCTTTAAATACATCATAGTGCTAACCGATTGAAAAGTTACAATTCAATATTTTAATTATAAGACGTTTTGGATTTGTTTGGGATTTTGATTACATATAAATATTTTAGATATATATAATATACGTACTACACAGTTTTCTAAAGATATTTTCTAAATACATGAACATCAGGTTTTTTTTTTCATAGAAAAAATGTATTTTTTTATATACGTATGCAAAAGGAGCATTTTTCCTTTTGTGTTTACTTAAATAGATAGAAGAAGTTTTGGGAATGCAATATCATATTAAAAAAAAATCACCAGGTTTTCTCACTAACAAATGTGTAGCTTGTCGACTTAATTTAGTATAGTCATACACTCATTTGATTCCAACAAATTGAGCGAATAGTACATGTATTATTACATTATTCTATATTATGTGGAATGTCATCAGTCTATCTCATTATGAAAATCGATATTTACCATGTTATACACTTTATTGTAGTAGTTTATACACAGCTGTACGTTTGGTTTTTACATTCCAGTTATACAATGTTTGATTTTACCTTATATTCAACATGTGCACAGTACACACTATATATATATACACACCCATAAATTAAAGTGTAAAAGATGTAGTATTATATTATTACACACACCACACACATAAAACATCAGCACATATTATACTAATTTTTATACACATTTAAGAATAAACATGACATAAATACAAGATAATAGATAATACTATTATAATATAACTAATAGTTAAAACTCTCTTCTATTTGTTCTAAATAGCATGCGTTTTGGCTGTCTCATGTCTGCTTGCCATAATTTACATTCACGAGTCACAGGATCCCGAGCAGTACAAACTTTTGATTCCTCGTCGTCTACACATTGTATTCGAAGGACATTAAAATAAAAGTTTCCTAGCATTTCTGCTGTGGGTGAAGAAGCCTTCTTTAGGCAGTCGAACAAGAGGTTGTCACACTCGCAATGTGATTTTGTGTACAAAGACCAATTTACAAGACCATATCGACTTCTAAAGGCCTGAAAAAAGTATGAAACAAAAATGAGAAAATATTCATATTTACATGACTTTTAAGGACACATAATTCAGAATTCAGAATGTACACGTAAAAGCTAAAATCATTTTCATCTTTTTGTATGCTTTGTAAAATGTAACATCAGTTCGGTAGGAAAAAAGTAGAGAATAAAATAGGAATTTCACCTTTATCTTAATTGGACAATGATCATGTGCTCTACAACATTTGTCTAAATGTCTTTCAGATCCCAAATCATCATACGAAGTACTTATGTCCCCAAGTCCACACCATTTTGTACCTATAGGTTCAAATAATAATTATTTAATATGAGTCCAAGACATACAATAGCAAAATGATTCTTCCTTTTGCAAAAATACGTGTATCACGTGTGTCATGTAGAGTGCAATATATTATACTTATTTATAAGTAATAAAAGTATACATGTACATTGTACATGTCATGCTTTATACGATATTTTTATTTTTCATACTCTGAATCATCTTTTGAGGATCGAGGATATATAGTAGGGAAATTTTTTTTTTTGGTTTACAGTAGTCATCATAACTTTGAACTATAGAATAATTTTTATCTTTTTGATAAACCTATATACAAATATTACACAATATCATGTCATCAGACTGTGGGAATATTTGTTCATTGTATATTATAAATATATAGGTAGGGTTTTCATACTGGTACATAGTACATATAGTCATGCAATGTATTTAAGTACCTGCAACCTGCAGCGGATGTTTTTTTTATAAACGTTTTCTAGTAATTACTGTAGTGGCTATTAATTCTTATTTCATTTACAGCAGTTCTTTGTATAAAACATGCAATGAGATTTCCAAAGTGATTGAGTCATACTTAATTTTCTTATTTATGCACCTATATAGTTCATGATTCTTCTTTTTTGCATCCAAAATTAATGCACATGTGTGTATTCATTTGACGAAAAGTTTTGACTAGCTGTACAATGTAAATGATTCAATACAACTGTTGTAACCATTCTAACTTTTTCTTTAAAAAAATGTAAATATACTAAATAGCCCCAAAAAAGTACAACGTACAATGCTTATAGATATGATATGCTTGATGTTGTTAATGCTGATCGAAAACAGGGCAAGAATATTTTTACCTGGGAGAATTCCAGAAACAATGGACCACATGTTATAATCTTCTGTCCCATTCTCTGTCATTACTTTTAGATGAAAGGGGTGGTTGTTATTATTTGGACTAGTTGGTCGACTTTCCGAATGCATACTATTTGGATGTGGCACAATTTTTGGTTCCAAAGCTTGGCATGCTGTGATGATAGTTAGCATTGTACGAAATGTGGCTTTCTCAATCAACTTATTTTTGTCTGCTATCATTTGTAGTACCCGTTCTGCTTCTTCAGGCTCACTATATAAGCAGAAACATATATATAGTCACACAGTGATTACAAATCCACAGTCAGTTTGTCAGTTTGTTTCTGAAAAAAATCATCTTACATGACTTCAATAAGCCGACAACGAGTCACATTTCCATCCGGGTCCATGAAAAGGGTTGCAATCGTTTCCTTGTCATAGTAAGTGATCTCATCCGGTCGTGGACTAGATGCATTATGTCTAAATGAATGAGAGATGAGTTGTCGGAATATGGTTTCAGCCATTGCTTGCTCATGATTCCTGTGATCTGTATCGGAAAGTCCATTGATTTTTCTCGTCTCACTTTGTTGTTGATGTGTTGGGCGGTACGTCAGAAACGTAACTAAACCTCTCGCCCTCTGCTTTAGTTCTCCAATTCTGTGTAAAAAATTAATGGACATTTAAATATCAATCTAACATGAAGTAACATGTATGAGCAGAAGCTAGTTAATTGTCGTTTTTTTTTCTAACTTTAAAACAAAATTTGTCATACCTCGCATACACAATTCGAGTTTGTCAAGTTGAAAAATGCGTAGGGAAATTACAAGTTTAACGAGAAAATTTACCATTATACCAAGAAACATTGTTTTGGAGACAATTTACTCTTTATAGTGTCAGTTTTTAATTTTTTTAGATTTTCTAACATGATTGTATAAAGATATAATATGCTATTCAAAATTCCAATTCAGGATTCCTACCAGACAAAAGTTGATTTTTTGTGACGCACTGATTAGTTAGTAGAGAATCCGATCTTTTCAATAAGATCTCGCCTATAGTTATATAATTCTCGTCGTTATATCATGCTTTGTGCAAAACTATCAGAGCTTCATATAAAAAATATAAATAGATATATAATACATATGTACATGTGATAAAATAGATACTGTATTTACAAGGATGTACCTTGTACTTATAACCTTGCGTAAAATATCAATACATAATCCTTTATCCTTTTGAATAACAGGGAAATCCAGACTATTTATCTCTACCTGGTTGCTCTGAATTCTGAATAGCTTCAATAAACACGACATAATATGCAGTTTTTGTATTCTGTATTCTGTACATGTCCTGTTGCATAATACCCTGCATACAGAAACGATGGAGGTATGTGTAATGCGTATTGTGTATTCCCATTCAACAATCAACATGATTATTGAAATTTACAAGAAGTTCTTCCAGTCAAGGTTAACTTTTTAGAACGATTCGATTTAAAAATTTTCAATGAATAGAATGTATAGTATTGACTTTTATGTGTAACTACATATTACGCACATGTATTCTTTAATTATTGTTGATTACACGAGAAAGAAAAAAGCTGGTTCATACAAAAAGTTTAAAGAAGGGCTGCTGTCCTTGTATTCTACAAAATCTTTTTCCTTTGTCTGACTTCTGACTTTTGTGAGTGGTTCTCACTATTGAAAATGCATAACATATATCTACAATCTACACAGAATGATTCCGACCTACTCAATGCCTTTACATGTTGTCTTTTTATGTTTTCTACAGATCTTTAGTTTTAAGCATCTCACTTTATCTCAGCTAATGTGTCTACTACATTATCGTACTTTTTAAAAGCTATTATAGTCAGTAACCAGTGAAAATAACTCTTGGACGTTATTAACTTACGGATGCTTATAAAATTTGTGTAAATTTGTATTAAAATTTCAGCAAAATCAACACCTTTTTCGAGATCATTCGATCCGTCGTATGTAAAATATATGAACATATAGTATATTATACAGTGATACAGAATTCCCTTCAGACTTTACGGTGTATTTATGCTACTACTAGAGACTAGAAACTGTCGAAAATAACTTTGAGTAATGATAGAATAAATTAAGAACCTGCATGTATACAAATAACCTGCTAAAAAATATACCTAACGGGAATTGACAAGATTCTTTATCTGTGCTAATCAGTCCAAAGTTTAAATTTAGTCATCTGTGAGGTAAAGAGACTGCATGTTATGTATACATATATGTATAGCGTATAGTATTTTTCCTATACCATTATATGGAACGTGAAACTTTTCTTATATAACATGTAACCCACACATTATAAGTACATAGATAAACACAACACACAGCACACAGCACACAATCTTGGTGGCACAGAGTACATATTTACTACAAAAACAAACCTTTTTACCAACTTCTACAACTTTATTACTTACATTCTGAACGGAATTTAAAACTCGTGTAAAACCTCAGTTTCACATTACACATTACCATCTATTAATGTCTAAGAACTAAGAACATTTGCAACGGAAAGCTGTATATCCTAGTTATGTACAGATTACTTATTTCTTCTTACTTTACGAGCAAGTTACTATTTTGTCTCCTCCAATCATGAAATTTGACAAGGGAAACAAGAAACAAACAATCAGGAATTATAAGTGAGGAGGATATGAGAATGTTTTCATGACCCAAAGAAAAAGTCGGTGATAGTGTAAAAATTTCATACAATGAAGTTGAAGAACAAATTTGAGCTTTTCTGTTTAATTTTTCACAACTTGATCATACTTATGTATATAATGTATAATCTATGTATAAGAATTGGAAAATTTAATCTCTTGTCAACTGTTCTAAATGGCCGTGGATTGAGCATTGAGCTCACTATTTTTTCATCTTTTTCTCATCACAATGTCACTGGAACTTTTTAGAATAAAGGACTCATTTGTATGGAGGAGGATCCAGAATATCCTGATTCGTGTACATATACTTTTGTTTTTTAACTTCTAATCTTTCAAGTATGAATAAAGATACATTTATGAATGAAAGAGGAATAAAGTAACCTACCTTTCTATCGGAGATGTTGTCCGTCTCATGAAGAGGTTTGTAGGTTGTGCTGGAGCAGTTTCATTATAAGTATAAAATTGTGAGGATGGAGAGGACTCAAATGAGTCTGACTGTCGCACCAACGGAGTCTGCACAGCGGCATTTTGTGATAGTAAAGCTGACACGGCGTACAGTAAAGTTGCTGCCGAACTAAATAACGTATGTACAGGCATTTCCGGTTAATTTTCGATATGACTAACTGTAGTAATCAAGTTGAACACAAGGAACACTCACTCACTATATTATATTATACTTGAATGAGGAAACACATGAAGGAACGAAAGAGAAAGTAAGAGCAAGAAGTAGAAGGAGAACGAGAAGGACGTTTGTGTGTTATAACTAGTAATAACTGGAGAAGTTGAAGTTTAAAGGAAAAAGGGAAAATGTAAACAGTGTGAGTGTTGAGTGTTGAGTGGTGAGTTTACACCAACAACCAATAGTTTCAGTAGTCCTCTCTTTGTGTTTGTCCAGTTTATTTGTCTTTCCAAGTACTAAGTACACTTGCTACTTGTTGCACACAAGACACAAGTCAATAGTCAATATGTAAATGTACTTGAACAAACGGGAGGAAGGATTGAAACACAGACACTTTTTATTTTATCCAATACACATTTCCACTTCCACATTTCTTCTCCAAAACGGACATTATAGATTCATTTGTTTGTGCTGTCGTTGCGATTTTTCCAGAAATCTCCTCCTTTTTCTTAGAAGTGTCCACACCGTTTCTGTATATTCTATGTAGAAAAAGAAATTTTAAACAGCACTGATTATTACAGATTAATAACTTCACTTCCCATTTAATTTACAATGTACAAAGTACACACTACACACAGACTTAATCTTCTTGAGCTTTAAACTTTTTAAACCTTTTGTCCACACAATTTTCTGTTTTATGAAAATATAAAGTGGATAAGTGCATCACATTGGTTTCAAAGGAACTATAATATGATTTAGTACTATTTATTATAATTACAATTAATTCAACTTGCACACAATACAATATACTAGTAACAAATATACAAACAAACAATAAGGTTGTTGCAAAACTTTGAAGAAAATTGAGAAAAAGCTCAATGTGTAACACAGGCATGCACTTCAAAACTCAAAACGGTCAGTGCTTCACAACACACAACACACTACGTACTACGTACTACGTACACACTACACACTATACAGCTAGCCTTTTGAGTATTGTTGAAGCCGCAGTGCAGACTGCTCAATTACAAACTCACTCAGGAGAGCTATCTCAAGTAAAGCTATCGTTCTTGTCTGTCAGTCAAACAACAAGCAACAAACAACAAACAGCATCAACAACTACCAAACTAACTGAATATCATTTCCAATCTCTCAGAATCCTACCTTATTTCGTTTCACTTTCACTTACTACTACACAAAATTACGTGCATCATCACCACCATCATCATCACCAGCAGCACGAGTGTAGAGTGTAGATATTGGATCAAACATTGAGCATTGAGCATTCTAGTCAGCATCAAACTTCATACGAAGCAAAAGACAAAATGATTACTCACAACTCACAACTGACTGCTCTCTGATAAATACATGAATAAGAATTAAGGTAAAGTGTTTATATATTTTATATATATGAAGCAAATACAGGTGCAATAAAAACGAAACTTGAAGCAAACACTTGTTACTGATTCCCTTTCATATGCATACTATAAGTAAGCAAGTAGGTATTTCATTTATCATTTGTATTGCAACAACAATGAAATATCAACCACATATACATAAAGTAAAAAACTTGCTAAAATATCAGCACACACTTTTGACTTCACAAGTAAAATCATATAATATTGTGCGTAAATTGACATTCCATGAATCAAAGTTAGTTACTATTTATAACCTTTTTATTGTGTAAATATATTCGTATACTATATATACATTCGTGTATAATATTGTACACATTCCCAAAATATCATATCAAAGTCATGCAACCTATTATGAAAACTATTTCAACTAAAAATCCATTTGATAGACCTGAAGATTTGGAGAGATGAAGGAACTCACGCTGCTGTGATTCTCAATTCCCAATTCCCAATGCCGATTGCAAAATCAAGTACAAAATAATATCATTCATGCTATAAATGTGTGCATAAATAAATGTATCCATAAATTACTGAAATTCTAATGTCGTTTTAACCTTACCTGACATACCGGATTTTCAATAGAGTAGCATTGTAATAAGTGCAATGTACAGTGATGGTATGTGTTGTGTATGTCTTATTAATTATTAATTATTATTATTATACTTGCACTTTTAATGATGAGTTAGACACTAGACACACAACACACTTGTATAGAATATAGAAGGCACACGGTGTGCACAAAGTAGAACTAAAACAGTCTGAAACTAATTAGGTAAACTACAGTTTCAAAATGAGATCAACTAATCGCAAAAAGTATAACGTTTCGCATGCATTATTCATTATTCATAGCTCTGCACTCTACATGTAGGTAGTAGGTAAAAGGCGCTTATTAGTAGTAATATTAATGACGATAATACTAATAATTAGTCATTATCACTGCTGCGTCTGAGTCTGAGCCAAGTTTTACTGTATTACTTTAGTGAAAAAACCTTCTAGAGCAACATATCACATATGTACTATTAGCTATTGCTGTATATAAGTAATAAGTACGACTCAGGTGTATTATGTGTTATATTATAGTTTATACGATTGCTATATGCTAAAATATGTAACGCTAAACACTACTTAGGATTTTTACTTATACACTGTGAATTTTCCTTCGGCTTTTGAAAATATTGCACATTTCCGATCAATTGTAATAATATTATGGAGTATGATAAAATATATTCGTGTATCTATTATCTACAAACTTCAATAAAATGGCAACTTTGCACTAAGCGCTCTGCATAAGATTTCTGTACCACTACACATAAGTATATATATGCATATATGTATATCAAATCATAGTTCATGGCTCATATAACTACCAACTGCTACAACATGTAAACAATTGGCAAAACAATCACGCTAGTATTTATTTTCCGAGAATACCTCGTAGTAGAGATATTATTGTTGACAAGTTCCAAATCGGAATCTCAAATCTCAAATGTATTATTCTTTTGACTTTTGATTCTGATTCTATAAATTAGTTTAGTGTGTATATTTTATGAAGATGGCTCAAAATTTTGATTCAATATTCCGTCTCCTATCCTATTTTAAATGTAGTAATAACTAATAACCCCCATTGCTCATGTGTACATGTACAATTAAATTTTCACTAGGATTAGATCTTTTGGACCATAACTTTCAAGTTCAAAATAACATGTTTCATACATTTTAATTTACCCATTCTTTGCAATACAGATATATACATGTATGTATTATACATATATACACATATAGGATGCAGAATGTATAGACTGTATACTATAGACTATAGACGCACGCTTACCAAGAAATGAAAAGTACAATCAAAGTATGGATCTAAATTCCATATTATGGACACCAGACACCATAGAAGTTATATTTATAGTCCGTAGTCTGTACTTTATGCATCAATGTCAAATATTTCTTAAAATATACCCTTTTGACACTTAAAACTTTCTACTCCTCTCATTATACATTAAGGGATGCCACTGGATTATCAAAATATCCTTATAATTCTTCCTTCGATTCACTTTTACTTTAGGATCATGTGATTTATGATTTGTAATTTATATTCTGCTGGAAGCAAACAAGTTCAGGATTAAGAATCCAGGCTTACACAACTGAATATGTTCAAGAACAAATAATAACGCACTAAAACTACAAGGTACAAGGCGTGTGCAGTATGCAATTGGGTGTAATTCGGAATGTAAACACTCACATGCCTGTGTAGTGTGTACAATGTACAGTTAAAATAAGATAAATAATAATCAATACTTCATGTTTATAAAAATAAACTAATAAATCACAACATTACAAATGCATTTTAGAATTTCAATTACGTCATTAAAAGTTGCCCAAAAAACAGTACAAAATAAACGAACCTTTCGTCAAGTTATTCCATTTTTGATGTAAGTATTAGGGGTAGAACTAGAGACATGATGACGGATGAAGTCTCAAGTCAAATCACTTTACCACTTATTTGCTTTAGTTTTTAAACAAATTTCAACACTGTACAACATTTTTATACAACGATTCCCGCGTTAATTTGTACCTGTAGAAAATAAAAAACCAAAACACCGACAATTATCACTTATCACTAATTCGCAATATCAAATATTTTGCTTTGCTCTTGTATTGTCAAAACGTGACACTTTTCTCACTACTCAATACTCAATACACATGTTCACAGTTTTTGAGACACTGTCTGATTCTTGCTCTTTCTATGTTCACTGCGTTACACGATACATGACTGCCGTTACTTGAGCATATTTCCCTTTTTCCTTCTTGAAATATCAACTTGTTTTAAATTGACAAGTAGATGATCCATTGAATGAATGAATGAATGAATGAATAAATGAAGGAATGTCTACAATTTAGAGTCTATAGAGTCTAGAGAATTTCTTGGTCTCTGTTTATGTTTTTAAAATGCTATACTACGGGGGTCATATATTTTGTTGTACGAATAAGTACAGTATAGAGCAATAAAGAGGAAAGAAGACAGTTAGTGTGTGTGCCCACTGCACTCTACAATATGTAGTGTCATTCTGCATACATGTGTGATGTGTGTTGTGTTGTGTGTGCAAACAATGCTTTGTGTTCTTTTTCTGTATAAACTTACCTGTACTCTGTGCAGAGAGTAGGTAGTAGATAGTACAGAGACAAAGAGAGGATGAGAAAAAGAGAGTTGAGATTTGTTTATAGTTTAAACGGTATGATGTATATAGATACTTTGAATATATGTATACATGTGAGTTTAAATAAGCACGCGTATTTATTTCTATATGCACAGATAAAGACTGTAAAAGGACCCAGATTGAAGATTTTAACAATGCAAAGCGGTTTTCTATTGTATTGGGATTGGGTTTACCTACAAACTACAACGATTGTATTTGTGTTTTGTATTTGTGATTTGTGAATTGGGTTTTTTGCAAAAACTCAAAATTTCTTCCAAAAGTATTAGAGTTGTAGAACTTTCTTCCAAGCTTGCACTAGATGACTAAATACTAAATACTCTAGAGTACACAATGCACAATACACAATGCACGCAGCACGAAACAAAACCAATGGACATATATCCAAAAACAATACTATGTAAAAAAAATGGGAAGAATATTCTTCTCATTTTTTTTATATTTAAATTTTAAATGTAAAAAAACTACATGAACAAATGGCAGTTTTTGAAAAATTCAAAGACTCTGCAAACATTTTAGATTTTAGGCATCACCTGAAGAATTTTATTACTTTGTCCTACTTAATTTTCGGCATATGATGAGCCCTTGATGATAACACATGATTTACAAGATGCATTTGTAATTTGTAACCAATGCATAGGTTGAAGGTTGAAGGTCGTTCATTATACAGGCAAACATTCACAATTCATGCCTCTAAAATATGCAAAAATTAGAAATGTTATTTTGTTCAGTGTTCAGTGTGTCAGGAGTGTATTTTTTATCATCTGAGGATGTGTTGCCTTATGCCATTTTCTACTTTTGTATGAATCGTTCATTCATATTTATACATTTATGTGACATGTACAATGTAAAATGTACACAATATATATAAAATATTATATACATAATTTGCTGAAAGCATGTTGTGAAAGCAAAAAAAGGAGTTGAGTGTGGATGACCCTCTTGACTCTTCATGAAGAGAATTCACAAAACGCAACATTACATTACCTACACACTACACAGTACACACTACAGACTCCGGCTTCTTGTGCCTTGTAAAATGTAAAAACCTAAAACCCATAAACAATCGGCTCATGCTTACTTCTCAATTCTCATGAGGAATTAAGCTGTGGATAATGGAAGAGATTGAAAATCAGTTCAATCTAATGCCTAATCTAATTAATTTTGAGAAAAAATGTGTCTGCAATAATATTTCTGGAAGGGAAGGGTTTAAACATTAAACATTTGCAATGTATCATACATCATACATCATACATCATACATTCTACTGCAAATTACAGAACACAGAACACACACGCATTAACCGTATCATCACAATTTCAACTATTTCAACTCCAAAAGACAAAACTATCTTCAACAGTGTTGATGTTTATAATTTATAGCAGTGCGTTTAATGTTTAATGTATAATCTTTGATCTTAGATTTGTGGATTTGAGATTTGAGGAGACAGTGAAACTACTCTAATGTGTATCTTTATGCCCTTATTTATATATTTAATTTTGAGTTTTGAGTGAGAGAGAGTCAGCAGTCAGCAACATACAAAAAAATGTGTGTACAGTGTACACTGTACACATGTATTGTATACATGCAAAATACTATAATATCATACGAGCGGGTGATTTTCTTTTGAGTCTTGCCTTGTAATTTTCTCTTCTAAACTCATAAACCCATCTTCATTGTTGTATATGTATACTGTATACGTTTACTTTTTTAGTCTAAAGTCTAAAGTTGAAGAGTAGTCACAAGTAAATAGATGGTAAATAGTAAATAGAATTGGATATGATATGTTATGACGTCCAAATTCAATGATAAATAGCAGTATATAGATACAACAGAGTATGTATAGTTATTAGAGATCATAGCGAAGCGTATTTCGAGGCCTCGTTTTCAGCTCAAAGGCAGTTCGAGGTTTCCTCGTATGTCAA
>JAQGBH010001084.1:0-36948 GCA_034698265.1 Sminthurinus aureus | reverse complement strand
TAACCATACAAAATATTGAATTTTAATACATTCTGAATGTGTCAGTGATAAGAAAATTTAATTATTATAATTTTTCCCATCTCCATCGTGTGTTGAAGGTTGGTGTATTTTTGCCCCACGCTCCTCTATTATTTACTTTTTACAATGTACTCTACTGACTACTGTACTGTACTGACGAAGTGAAAGGGAAAAGGGAAAAGTTTGTAGTAATGTGTTTTGTGTTTTATGGAGTCGAATTTTAATTGGGAACTAGGTACTAGATACAATATATTCAACTGGATGCTTTCGGATATCGGATTAAATTAGATTAGATTCGAGATTCGAGTCAATTGGAGCGGATTGTTGTTTGTATTTTGTATTTTGTACCTGTTTCTGAGTGCTGCCGCGCACAGTACAAAATACAAACATGTTTTACCGAGATTTATTACACGTTTTAGGTAGGAGGATACTTTTACTAATGCACAATGCACCTTAAACCTTAAGCCTTTTAAACCTACATTCACAGTGCTGAGTTGCTGGCTACAAATTTAAACCTTCAAATCATGTTAAAGGTTCAAGGTAGACGATCTCGATGCAGACAAAATACAAGATACACAAAAAGGGTTTTGTAAAATTCAAAATCCAAATGGAGCAACTCCCCACCAAAAACTTTTCACTTGTTTTAACTTTGGTACACATTACAAATTGCAAATTGAAAATGTCACTGCGTTCAATGTTTAGTGGTCAATTTAATTGTCCACTATCCACTGTGTATTAAAACTTGTTGTATTGATGTAAATTATTCATTAGTTTATCAACATTTTCACTTTCCATTTCCATTTTTCAGTTCAGTACACATTAAGAATTTCAGGCACTTTCTGCTTTGTTTTTTATAGAAATATTTAATGCCCACGCAAAATGCACAATACACATTCCATAGTCCATAGTACACGCGCGTGCAGCGGACACTGTGAAGTTTGTAAAGATGCTGTTTACTGTTTTGTTGTCTCTATTGCAGTCATCAACTAGAAAACTGTTGCTGATTAAGCGAGAAAGATGGATAATCCACTTGATCATTCAATTAATTATTGACTCATCTTTGTGCTGACGTCTTGTAGACGAACTTTCACATCCAGAATCCAGAATCCAGAGACAAAGACAAAGACGAGGGAAATGATGAGTAAGTGGCTAAATAAATACTACAAAGTACAAAATACAAAAAAAGGGTGATGGAATGGAACTGATGGGTTATCTATATTTTCTCAGCTGTCTGGTACAGTTTACAGCCCAAGAGAAAAGAGAAAATACACCATTCACCATTCATCATATATCATACACCATATGCCTCTTGACTCAAGAGTCTGGAGTCTGGAGTCTAGAGTCTAGAGCCTGGAGTCTGGAGTCTGGAATTTGGAACCTGGAACGTACTTTGAAAGTTTGTACAATATTATGTACAATTCATTGTGTACTTTGTGGGTTTTGAGAGAAATTTGAAACTTGTACTTCAACTTTCCATTTCCATGTTTTATGTTCCACAGTCAACAGTCGAGAGTGGAGCATGTTGTTATTTGTTATCGTTGTCATGCTATTAGTCTATTAGGAGCTTGGATCTTCTGTCATATCATATACAATGTACATCCTTTTCTCACTTACGGCGTTGCTTACGGCGCCATCACCATCACCATCAAAAATCAAAACTCTTGGCCCACTTTATACTTCATAATCATATCCAAAATCCACAGTGGACTGCATAAAATTCAAACTGTTGGGATTTGAAATTTGAAACATAAAGACAAGAAAGAAATTCCCAGACTTCAGATTTTCAATTTTCAATTTGCAATTTCCAATAGTCCGTTTTACATTTTATATTTTATAGTTTATCATCATGATACTTTTAAAATCATGAATCATGAAACACGAACTTCAAAAACAAATATGCAATGTCAGAAAAAATTCCCCTACGCCATAGCATAATAGACATTTAATATTTATGTACACCCCACTGTTTACGGTTACTCCGTTTTAAATTTTGAATTGTGAATTGCTTTCTCTGCCAATTTTATTTGATGGAGAAAGTTCTCCGCCGGCGAAGTCTTTCTACTTTTTATTTTCTACCATCCGCTCTTAGCTCTCGTAAGTTTTGAGTTTTGAGTTTTGAGTTGTCAGAGTATTTGTTGAAAAACACTTTGTTGAAAATTTAAAATGCATCTTTTGCAATTTGAACAATTGAATTTCCTCATGTCATGGAAAGACGTAGAATACAAAACCGAGGAAATACGAAACCGAGGAAATTCACGGAATATACATTTTGTACTAAAAACTCGTAACTAAAAGTGTAAAAAATATATTAGTGCCCGGTCTGACAAATTAAGTTGGACAAGTCGTAAAAGGTAAAATGGAGGATGCTTTTTTATCCTTTGTCTTTTATCTTTTGGTTTATCCTGACGGTGCGGTGGAGTAATTTTCAAAGAACTGCGCTCTGCTTTGTGCTTGGATTTTCTCGCTAAAGGGTTCTGAATTATGAATGCAAAATGTAAAATGTAGGAAAATGTAAAATGTAGGGAAATCCTAATCCCTCGACACGTGGTGCCAAATGCCAAAGGGCTAGTGTCTAGTGTCTAGTGTACTTTCACCAGTTACATTGTTCTAGGATTGGAGTTTTGCATTCTGGATTCTACGGTTATGATTCAACAAATGACATTACAGACTACATCTTTTTTTTTATTTTCTCTGCACCTTGAAAAATCTGTCATTTTTATATCACCTGCAGGTTTTTCCTCTGTGCACTGTTTCTCTTTTAATATTTAATATTTGTATCAGACTACAAAATGCTACGTAATACGAAAAGAGAAAAGACACAAGATACAAAATACAAAGTACTAACCTTTTATGTACTCAATTTTTTTATTCCCATTCAATGTCAACTATCTTCAAACTTTTATGAAGCACCATGTAAATCTATTGTGTATACTGCACATTGCACATTACATGTATCGCAAATCACAGAACAATGCCTATCACACATTTATCCAGTCACAAGTCACAAGTTAAAAGGAGTTTATATTAAAATCTGTTAAAAATCACACTTTAAAACAAAAAACAAAAACAAGGCAAAATGCCAAGTTATAAAAAGTATTGAACTTTGAACTGTCCCTTTCTTTCATTTTTTTGAGAATGCCACATTCCACCAGTTAAATTGAAAATTGAATATAAAGATTACCCGACTTTTCAATTCCAGAATCCACAAACTTTTATATTATTTTTTGAGCATGTAGTAAATCACGTAAATAAAAAACAAGCACTAATTTTAAATCGTAAAGACAAATAAATACGTCCTTTTGTAGGTGTTTTGTAGGTATTTCTACAGAAATATTCGATTCGGTTTTTGGTAATTCACAATGCACTCAACATTCAACACTCAACACTCAACTCAAAGCTCGGAAATACCCTGGGAAAGATTTAAAGTCAGAAGCTTGCACTTTATATAATCTCTATTTAGTTTCCTATTTTTATCTCAATTTCAATGAAATCGGACAAAAAGAATCCAAGTTCCAAGGATTCGAAATTAGATACAAAATATTTTGTATTCTGTAGAGCGTAAAGTGTAGAGGACACGAATTCCTCGTTTCTCCAGTCTCCGTCAAATTGAAGATGGTTTAATATTTGAGATGATGATGATCATATAGATATCAGATCAGATTACAGGAGTTGAGGGAAATAAAACTCGGAGATGAAATTGCTTCACAGTTAAATGAACTCAAGACTCCGGTCTCTAGATTCTAGATTCTAGATTCTAGGTTCTAGACTCAAGAAAACATTTCTTGTGCACAAGAAGAGCACAAACCTTCCGAGGACCGGAGAGAGGCAAAGTTACGGACTGACTGAGTTGGTGAGTGAATGAATAAGTAGAGTTACAAGGTTGGAGTATGGAGTGTGGAGTGTGGAGGGAATCAGGTAAAGTTTTGGGATTTCCTCTGCTTTGTAATATCTCCCTGTTAGTAGTTAGTACACATCTACATTCTACATTCTACATACACATTCGACCGCAGTATTATGCATTGAGCATACAGAATACAGAACGCAAAACCAATGCGACAACGAGAGAGAGAGCGAAGAAAGCGATAGTTCAACTCGTTCCAAACGCGTGTACTATGTAGTTAACCTGCTTTGTATTTTCCCATATTCCCATATTCCCATGGATTAACCTCCAAACTCCAAACGTCAAAATATTTAATACCACATACAAAATACAACATACAGCATATATACCAGTCAAAAAGTTTTCTTCCTGTTCTTCTAGTTTCTGGTTAACAGGCTTAACCCATTCCAATTTCCCGTGCTCTTTAATCCTTAACCCGGTAAATCCGTAAACTGGTAACTGATAACGGAAATTCCGTACCTCACAAAAATCGTTCTGGACGTTCCATTAGGAAAATTCTTTGAAAAACTACATTATTCACAAGTCATAAGTCACAGCTCACATCACTCCAACTATTTCACTTGTACTGGTAATTTTCTTCCTATTTTATCCTTTATCCCTCAGCTCTTTACAAATTTTTTCTCATATCTCGTATACTAAATTATTGAAAAAAAAAATCTTTGTCAATAAATTCGCCGCCATCAGATTTCAATGAAGTCATTTCACCAAGTATCAAGTATCAAGTATCAAGTCTCACTTCACGCTTCACCATCTTAATCGAAAAGCATAGCTTTGACTTTTGTCTCCTTGTTTCTCATAAAGGAGATGGGTGTGTGAAATGAACATGCAGAACCCACCTGGACGTTGCTCTTGTACATTGTACACAGGGAATTTGACAGGTGCAGTCAAGCATAGCACATGGTTGCACGAACATTGAAAATTGAACAATGAGCACTGTACACTCTGAGTATTGAGTATTGAGTACTAAAGAACAATAAATGACGAGATATCAGATATCCCATTCCATTCTTCATCTTTTGCTTTGTACTCTTTTTCTGCCTTTCACCTTTCTCAGCAATAATGAATATGATATATCGATGTAATGTGATCGAGAGTGATGAAGTCAGGGACAAAGAAAGAACAAAACTTTCACTTTGCTTTTCTCCTGGGAACTTGCAGTCCAAAAACAGAGTCCAAAGTCGAGAGTCGAGAGTCGGAAAGTTTAAGAGTAAGACTTGTGACTTGGAGTGAGGAAAAGTAATAAATAAACAATGGTACAGGAGTACCTAAAGAGGGAGCGAGCTAGGTGAAACGAGAGATTATTATTATGTAATGCACTAAGTCTGTCTGTCACGATGTAGAGAAAATGCGACGGGGAGACCCGGGACCATGCGGAAAATCCGTTTCAGGCAATTATAAGACTTTAACTTTTTTTCGGATTTTTCGAAATTTTTCAAAGTCCCCAACCACATGGGGGTGTGACTCAAAAAAACCGAAAAATCTAGGACCATGCGGAAAATCCGTTTCAAGCAATTCTAAGACTTTTTCAAAAAAAATTTTTTTTTTTTTTTTGACAAAAAACCCGGGTTTCGGGGGGTTCCCGGGGTCGTAGGAAAATCTCAAATACATACATCGATGACGGCAATAATGACAATGCCAATAAAAAAAACCGCATGTGATTTGGTCAACCCGTTTGGCTGGAACTGTGAAAAGAACAGACAGACAGACGGACAGACAGACAGACAGACAGACAACATGATAGAATAAGGGGAGCTCGCTTCGCTCGCTCCCTAAAATGGAATACACTATAGAGATTCTTGGTAGTTTGTGAAAGTTCTGCAGAATTAGGTATAATAATATATACAATGTATGTATACGTATTTATAGAGTATGGAATGTACATATTTAGTGAGACACTTGCTTAGATTCTTGATTTCCATTTCGTTTCTCTCTCCTCTCAAAGTATTATATGTGTGAAAATGAGTGTCTTTTCTCGGCATATAGTGTAAACTGTAAAAGCATCATCAAAACCGTCATCATGAGCTTGTTATCAAAGAAGTGTACTTAAAGTTCTCACACTCCATTCCATGCCAAGTAACTATACAAAGTAGTACACAACTTTGCACAGTATAGAATTCCAATTCACAAGAGGAATATAAGTACGAGATCAGAAAATCTTGTTACATACTTGAGTTTCTCTTACTACGTGATGCGCTGAGTAATGTGTGTATTATTATTTGCTTGGTCGGCAGTTGGTAGTTGGTTTGCAGTTAACAAGTCTTCAAATTCTTCAATAATTCTACAGTATTACACAACATGACTTGTGGCTCGTTTTCCTTTCGTGTTCCTTTTCTATTGCTATATAACTATTGATTTTCCATCGCTCCTTCTTTTCACCATCACAAAAACATAATATTATAAAACACACTACATAATATGGGCATACTTTGTATTATGTACTATGTACACATCAAAATGTATTTATACCTACCGTACATATGTGTTGTCTTGTATTGTCGTATCTTGTCTTGTCTTGTATCATCAATCTTTCCATCATCATTTATATATATATTGATGATGGCGCTGTTGAATTTAATAAAGTACAACGTTGATGTTGTGTATGGTATAATATATTATATGGCCTGGGCTCTAGGTATTTTGTACTTTATAACAAAGAGAGAGAGAGAGAGAGACACTAATCGACACTATTTAATCAATCGCTTCCGCTAACAAGAACGACAATAATACATCAATTCCTCTACCTTTTCTCTCTCCAATACCGTTAGTATTACCCTATTTCCTATTTCATGTTTTCTCGTATATTTATTGTTTTATTTTGAGAGTCTAGAACTTAGATCCTTGAACTTCTATCCATCACCAGGATTTAATATAAAAAGTACATGCATTTCAAACGTAGTTTTATTTCATAATATTTCGTTCGGTTTTGACTTTGTTGAAAAGTAAGCAGTTTTAGACTCAGTTTGTGAGTTTTTGAAATTTTGTTTGAAATATTATCCTCAGTTACAATCTACATTGTATGTATATATATGTACTCTAAAACCTGAATCCCACTTCCAAATTCTCGTACACTTGACTGGGATTTGAATGCAGGTACTGTACGCCATTGTAATATGATACTGAAAGGAGAATAATACGAATTATGAATAACATTGATATACCTAGTGAACAGTGATATTTCATACTTCTAATAAAAATTTGAAGCTGTGGAGATGAGAAAGAATATGTGAAAGCATTCAATCTTCCTATAATACATAGAGTTTGGATTATGGATATTTTATACATATCTTTGTCTACATATAGTAGGTACTGTAGATTATGATTTTGTATCACGGGCTTCTAGCTTCTAATAATATCACTCCTATAATTTGATTTACATGGGTGGACATAATAAATATTCTAATAGTATTGCATGCGATACAAAATGGTCAACCATGTTTAGTTTTGTCGATATCATAAAGCATAACATTTAATGTACAAACAAACAAAATATTCTATTACAAAGTTGAAGGTAAAAACAAACATCAGTATTACATGTTACGAATTACGAAACACCAAACGGTACATAGTACATATTATGTATGGTACCATTATAATATATTGCATTGTGTGATGATAAAACAAAATTAAACAGCACTTTGACATTGTGGTTTGAGGATATTATATTCGTATATCCACGTATAGATAATAGATACATATGTATCGTTGCTTCTCCATTCTTCATCAAAATGACCACAGGTCTAAACAGAAAACATGAAAAAGGTTGCTGAAAAACTTTTAACATTTTAGACTATAGACTGATATGGCTATTTTATAATTTGTACATGGAACATTGATGCATAAATTGTTGCCTTATTTTGTTTTACAGTCTGTTAACTTTTCATTTTCCATCTGTCAGCATATTTACAATTTAAAAAGACCTAACTACAGAACACAGACTAGACACTAGACTATGATAACCATTGAAAGTCAGTTTATTTAGCAAACACGAGAGAGAAGTTTTCTACAGTAGACTGCATAATAATAAAATTATTATTATTATTAATACTGTACGGGAATTAGATTTACTTTGTAAAAGTATCACAAAACTTTTTGGAAATGAAAATTTACGAGTTCTTTGGAGCTTGTGTTTCATTATTTTATCATTATCATCAGTACTACTTTGTGATAAAATGTGTGGTTTGTTGTTGTTCTTGGAAAATATACACTGACTGATAAACATTAGGGAAATTCTCTTACGCTTTTTGATTTTCTTCTTGGTAATATTATTGTTCAACAAATGAATAAATACACATTTGAAACAAAGTCAAAATGCGGCAAAAATGGAAATTGGAAATCTCGGATCAGTGTTTTTTCCTCCATTTGGCCAGCATTATTTTTTTATATTACATGGAATTGTAGATTGTACAGATATATTGTAGACAGAAATTTTACTGGTTAGTATTTAGTCCGTATCCCGTATCAAGTCTGACTTTGACTTTGGGTAAGGAAAAGTATACCCAACTATATATTTATATTTGTATTGTGCAATGTGTGGATATGTATTACAGATAAAAGCAAATAAATATACGCCCTTGGTGCAATATTCATGTTGTAGAGTAAGATTAGAGCAGTCAGATTGCGTTTTACAACTACTCAAGTCGTAGTTTCACTTCCACCATTAAGATGTAAAAAAAAACTTTCACCGAGTCTACTCTTGGGAATACACAATAATATTGTCTACAGAAAGGCTCGGTACTCGGTACAGTATAGAGTGTAGAGTGCTTGTTTAGTTTTACTGTCATCATGATTTTGCTCTCTCTTTTTTACACATGTGTGTGTGAGTTTGTGTGTGGATGTTTTTAATGCAATACGTTGGACTTACACAATATACAAGCCATTCAAAGTCTAGTGTACTTAGATGGTTATAGGCAAAGTGCACGAAATACTTTATAATAGGTAAAATTGAAATACACATATATTCACGCGGTAAAAACTACTCTCCTATTTGGATTTAGACTACTTTTAGTCCATGGAACTTATTGAAAGTGTAGGAGAAAGTGGGTACATATGCAATAAAGTAAAGTACGATATCCCCTGCCCGTGAACCTTGAAACTTTTTTTTTGGATTTGTATTTTGGATTTTGTATTTCGGAATATTCAGTTTTTGTACATATGTCGTATGAAGTAAAAGCTGTTCATTATAATCAAATTTTTAGACCTTGGGCTTACAAAATATAGAACGATGAATTTTCACTTGTGGGACAGTCTTTTAGAATTTTTCCTATCAGGCTCGCTCGCTCGCTCTCTCGTTCGCTCTTGACTCTTGACTTGGCACATTTTCTATGTATTAAGCATTAAGTATGAATTCCCCCTGCAGATTCTTCTTGAATCTAAATCTAGATTCTCCATTCTCAACCGTTTTACGCTTGAGCTGTTCGCCGTTCACCGTTCCACTTTCTTTTCCCCATTTTACATATTCCAAAGTGGTAAAATGTTCCATATGTAACATATAGGCATATCTTAATAGTATATAATTTCTTGACTTTCTTGGCTTACCTAGAAAAAGGACGGAAACCAGGAAAGGCAACTCAATAAAGGGAAATACTGGAGTAGTTTGTTAGTCCAACTATGTTTTGATGTTTTGGTTTGGTTTGGTTTGGTTAGTCACCGGTTGATATTTTACTCATATTGGTATAGTTGACGACTCACGACGCTAGATTTTTATTATGGTTACTTTTATCATCAAAAAAGAAACGATACCTACATGAATGAAAGGACCAACAAAGAATAGAGAATGAATGTTTCATGTATGAAGTATGAATGCATGTAAACCTGGAACATGGTGTATGACACAACTTCAACTCGTTTCTTTTTTCTTTCCCATCTTTCCCATGTAGTGCAACATGTAATTTTCTTATGTGGAGAATAAAAGATCTATATGATAAAAAAAAAAAGGGAAAGGAACAAAGGACTAAAGAGAAAAAAAAACGAGAAACGATATGGTGAAAGCAATAGTGAGTAGTGAGAAAGAGAAAGACAGAGACAGGGAAAGGAAAAGAGAAAGCATTGAGGAGAAAAACTGAGGACCGATCCATAAAATATACACACAATTTAAGAGCGTATAGTGTATCTGTGATGACGTCAATGTTGAACATGTTCGTACAAAACATACACAACGATATAAAAGATATAAAGGATAGAGTGTAGAGTGTGGTGTTGTGGTACTGCATGGTTTTTCCCATTAAAAATCTGTTTCAAGCTCAAGCAACTTCCAAAAGCCTAAAGTTTCTGCAATCTACTGTGATTCTACATTCTATAATATTATACACAGTAGACAGTAGTGTTGTTATAAAATAATGCAGTAAGAGAATCGCCTAGTTGCAGTAACCTGAGTAGCAATTTTTTTGTCTGTCTATCTATATCTGTCTGTCTGGCTTTCTTTCTTGCTATCTATCTAAGAATCGACCAAGTGAAGTCAAGCTGGATCGACTCGAGTCAATTTCAGTCAAGTCAGGACAAGTCAAAGCAAGTCAAGTTGCATCTTCTCCTACATTTGTTAACGTTACTGATCCATTTTTTTTCTAATGATACATGATATTATATTATATTTTCCTTGCTCAGGAAACCGATAGAATTTCGACATTTCAAATTTACATCATATTTAGTGCAGTCAGCAGTCAGCAGTAACTACACAAAACTTGTTGTGAACTTTAACCTAAGATCAATGGATATTTTGTACTATCAGCAACTTTGGATTAATTTTCCTACGTACTAATTAGAAACTATGAACTAGCTGCAAGAGTAGTATAACATTATGGTAAACAGCTCTCGCTCTTTTCCCCTTTCGCCAGTTTTTCACATTTTTGGACTGTTGGAGTGTAAATGAAAAGTTGTAAAGTGTAAAGCAACTTTCTTTCCTGAAAGAGCACTTTTGTATTGGAAGCATACAGCATAAGTGTTACTCACATGTCACATGCATAGTACATAGACTGGCTGCTATCTGCTAGCTGTTAGTGATGTAAGCTTATGAATTGTGAATGATAATTCCGGGAATATTACTAATTAACACAGAAGCCGAAATCGGCCTGGGCAAAAACAAATTGGAATTTTAACATACCGTTTTTGGGGATGGTTCAAAGTTCAGAGTACGATCGAAACTTGTTTACTCACTTAGTTTTCCTACTTCATACACACTTCGTATGCAGACTTAGTTATGTTTTTATTTACTAAAACTACGTCCGTATTCCACGATCATACACATACATCATACATGATGTCTAATGAAATATATTGCCCACAGTATTTGCTTTTGTGTATAACTTTTCATGTACAATGTATATTGTACATTGTACAGAATGAAATACTTTGTGTCTACTGCCTAGTGTGTCATGTACTGTCCTATTTTGGGTTGCTATGCTGTACAATATTTATACGTACATACTACATACTACGCTAGTTAAGTAATTAGGGCGGGACTATAACTTATTAATTGTAACTTGATTATCCAGCGTCGCCCTCTTTACCTTTCTGCTCCACTTTCAATATCGACTGTACAATTACCTGACTTTCCAATTGTATCTGTAATCTATAATCGTGTGTGTGATTAATTTAAAACTGTGCGGTCCATTACGGAAATTATTCTCGTACGAATCTATAATCTATCTATCTAGTTCCTACTTCAAGTTGGTTTAGCATAGTTTTTTTCTAATTGTAAGAAGAGTTTCATTTGCATTTTAAATAAATTCTACAGTCTACTTGATTTTTATCCTGTGGAAAAAACACACAATAAATAATGCATCTAAAATTAATCCAATGTTATAAATGACAGTATTCAACACCGATAGTAAATATATAATATAATCTTGTACACATTAGTTGAAATTGTTTCAAAAATTTCAGAGCCCAATGAATGCTGAAACCACATCTCTGATTTTTTATAGTGGTAAAGTCAAAATATTAAAAAAAGCCCTAGTTTTGAAATAAAATAAAATAAAACAAAGGTTATAATTGTAGGAAAAGTCCCAAAACATAATGAGCTCAATGCTAGTAGACGAATAAGCACTATACATCCAGTTGCTACTGTTAGTTTATTCTGAGCCATCAAAAAACGTACAACATGCAATGCAACGTCAAGAGATTTGGATGAGCTCAAATGTAAATTAATACTGCTGGAAACGGAATGGATTCAACATTCAGTCAGTATGAGAAATTATAGTAAAATAAATATCGGGGAAATAATACACGTTTTACATACATCGTATATATCTAGCTGTATTGTAATCTCTTATAGGAATTGGGCGGATTTTGCACCACAGACAAAAGACTAGTGTATATGTAGTACAAGAGAAATGAGTGGAATAGATGAAACGATAGTGTTTTATGGCTCTCCATCCTCTGCCTACTTTGCTGTCTATTATAAGCGTCATATATCATGTATCATGTTTAGGAACCGGTAAATTATTAAACGCGAGAAAGGGAATATGCATAACTTACGCGTACACTAATCCTTTGCGTTGATCATGATGAATAAATGATTTGGGAAGAAATATCCGTATAAATTTATATCAGTCATCACAGATCCCAGAGAAACATGGAAAAGGAAAAAATTTCAAATTTAAATGAACATTTGGTTTTAGATTTTTGACAGTTCACAATTTGGATCAAAACTCTCTTCATAGGAATATTTTTTATTCGAATTTTTATCAATATTCTTCAAATGACCTGAAACTGGAAAGCCATCATACTCAGTCCTAAGTGCTAAGTTTATGTAGGACCTCGACATACGCCTTTGCTTCTAGTTTTTATCTTATATTTTCCATTTTTCCTGGAATACATGTATACAATATGCAAGAAATACTGTACGTCTTTCGCAAGTAAGTTTTTCTATTTGTAATGGAATTATGTATTTCATGAATGATTAATGACCTTGACAGTTTCAAATTGCTTCATAAGCCTAGAGAGATAGAAAGAGAGAAATAGAGAGAGAGGGGGGAAATTGAAAATTAAGAGGGAAAGTGAAAGCTTTGCTCTTTTCTCTACTCATTTAATTATTTTCCATTCTCTTTGTTTCCAGCTACGACAAGGTCACAACACACACATCTCACAACTGGAGCTACGATAAGAATTCAAATGAAATGTTATAAATTTAAATTGTAAATGCTGTTTGCTATTTATGTCAAACAAGAATCCGTGATATGGTACACAGTGTTTGTTTTTCATCTCTTGTACTGTTCGAAAATTGAATATTCTACAGTATAGAATTATGTAATGTCATATGCTGTGTGTTGTATTCCAGGAAGAAGAATATTACTTTGAGTACATAGTCCTGTCGTTCATAATAGACTAATTATTATTGTAATTCAGAGTCCTAAAATATGTACCATAACAAGAATAGGACGAAGAGGAATATGAAAGCGAGTAACAAGGAAGTTGAGTTTATGCTTCACATAAATTGTCTTTAGACTATATTTTTCAATCATTTGAATTTTACCTTTGTCTCTGCCCTTTTCCGTATCTTTGTCTTTCTTTCCGCTCGGTATAACATTGAGAATTGGGAATGACGTAGTTACTTTTTCATCAAAGCACATACCACATCATAAGCCTTATGATCTACCATCTACCCTGAACGATTAGGTATGAAATATGAGCGAGATTCAGCATTGAGCTCAGCTGCCTGGTTGAGACTTTTGAGAGTTTCCAGAGTTTCAACTTTGGAGGAAGCACAAGTGAGTGAGTTGGACATTCATAATATACCATATGTTATAAAATATGGACTTTTGTACTGGGAACTGGGAACTGCGGACTACAGTAGGCTGTGGACAGCAACAAGTGCATATTATAGTAGAGAGTTTATGTAGAATGTAGACTGTAGATTGTAGATGGATGTTGCGGATTTCAGCGCTGATGGACATATACGTATATGTATAATGTATATAGAAAACAGACCTGCAGATTTCGGAAAAGTTGTGCTTTTTACATGTTCTCTTTTGTTTTCACGTATGGTGCCTGAAACCCTTGTCCAATTTAGATTACATACTATATGGATTTCAAATCCTGTATCTGCAATCTCCTGATCGCGTCCTTTCTTCTGCGCGATGTAGCGGAAAGCGGGAGTACGTGAGTGTCCGTACTCTCCCGTGTACATTTTCGGTGCTAGGAGACGGAAAAACTTGACGAAGTAGCATTTTCTTCTCTATTGTGTTGTCAAAGCTGAGTCTAAGCTATTATGTTTCATGTCTATTTTTAACGACCAAAAAGGGAGTTCATGATGGTAACTTTTATTTTGAAGTATAAATTTGATTTTAGATGTGAGGTAAATAATATTTACGTTTAATATAATTATAAACAAAAGTCTGCCGTTATAAGTAAAAATGACCAAAGTTAATTTATGTCATTGTACCTACAACCTACAATCTACACCTTGATAATTGTACTAAAAACTTTCGAGTTGATCCAAGTATTTTGCGTAGTTGTGCACATTCACCTAGGTATCAATTCGCGAACAATTGCATGAACGTGTGAGTCTATGTATGAATGAAAGAATGATTTTTTTACTGTGGGAAATTGGGTTATTTATAAAGTTTCATTTTCATGTCAACATAAGAATAAAAAATGCAGATATACAATATAGAAAATAAAAACGTGGGTGTTTGTTGTTTGTACTTTCAACTTTTGTTGATGACTGGTATACTGAGCAAAGGTGTTATTATAATCTAATTGGCCCTGATCATTATTGTTAAAAATATTGAGGTACAAACTATGATTAATATTATGTGCACAAAATACAAAAATACAACTTTTATTCAAAGAACAGCATACAATTTACATGCTTTCATAATAAAATGATTGGTTATGTTTTATGTTTTATCTTGCCGTCGCAATCTTTTGTAAACGAGCTAAGAACAGGGTTAACCTGTTAGCTGAAAAAAGGCTGGCGGGATTTTGCATATTCATGGACATGACGTCATTGTCAAGTTTCCAGCTGTTGTTGTTTTCTTTTTATTTGAAAGTTTTGATGCCAACTTGGAATTTTTATGAGTGAAAGGTAGAATTTTGTTACCAGTCAAGAGTAATAAATAATAAAAAAGTGGATCTGAATTCCAATTCTCCTTGACTAAACATATTATTGACTTTAATTGTCGCAGTCACACCTAAACTGTCGCCATATAACTTTTTTATGGGGAAAATGAAACTTTTATTTCACTATAAAACTTGTTCCAGTAAGGTTCAACGTTCAATTTAAATGCAAAAATTATCCTGAATCCAGTCTTACAATTAAAAAAATACAATACAGCGAGCAATTTTTTAAATAAATAGGAGTAGATAGACATTCAGAACTCAGAATGTCACAATGCATTTTTTTGCTGGTAGTTCGATTCTATGTATAATATGTAATATTGTAAGATTTATGATGCACATTATTTTATTTGATTCTGGGGATTTCTCATAAATATAAAGAAAAGTTGTGACGTTTTAGACATTTAAAAAAAATAATAATAATAAAGTTTGAGGTGAAAATAAGATATAGATGAGTGTGAAAATTTATTTTAAGATGTTTACGCAGGATAAAATAAGTAAGACAGTTGATGATTTAGCTCTGTTAGTTAGTTGTTGGCGTGGCATTTAAAATCTTCCCTACATTTTATGTTTTATGGCCTTGAGCCTTAATCCTTGATACCTTAATTGAGAACATTGGAAAATGAATATAATATAATATGTACATTGTACATACATGTATGGAAGTTTCATTTTAACATCTATTTTGTATTTCTAGTTCACTATGAACTATGAGTTAGTGCTAGTAATGGTCGATTAAATTAAAACGGCAGTATACTTAATAATTTTAATATATAGAGGAAAATGTACTGTAAAATAAATCATATCACCTTGTTTTCTACCCAGGGGAATTGACTCAAAACTAAAGACATAAGAACATGGAAGACACTTTCTTAAGGATATCTGCACCATTTAATTTTTAAGATGACTTCCATTCCATTATTTTATGTTCTAAAGTGTGTATATAAAGTTCATATTCATATTTAGCTAGTAGATAATAGTTGCTGGTTAGATAGTTGAGCCCCTCTGGGACAGTGTTATTATATTATACAAATTACGTTGACGTTGACCATTCTACGGCAAATTGGTAGAGTGGTAGAGGCATAAGTTTAACGTGTTCAATTTACTATAATAAACATGCACATAATATATCATGGTGCATGTGTACATTTGTAAAATAATACATGCCGGCTGTGCTTTTAATTTCCACAGTATAGAATGTAGATTGTAGATGCATAGATTATTATTTATTATGCAGTAGTAAGTAGTAAGTCGTTTGTTTGCATGCTGCTGTGATATAGCGTATGTGATACAGCATATAGGATAATCACACATTGACGTTTTAATATTTTATGCCTTGCCATGTGAACTGTGGTAGATTGTGTTTTGATAGTCTATATTGTCTTTAGTAGTGTCTGGTGACTTGAATTGGCTTGATTTGACTCGACCTGACTTGACTTTCGAGCTTGCATAGCTCTTAGCTATTTTTTAATGTATTTAAAGTAACTACTCTCTACACTATATACTATCTACTATCTACTGCTACAACAACTAGTGACTATAGGGAACACATGGTACAAGATCAGTAGAAGAAGAAGAAGAAGAGGCATGTGTCATAGACCGACAAGTGATTGGTGTGTAGTGGTCATAATATTATAATAAAAATGATGATAAGTAACTGCATAGTCGATATGAATGACATAGGTAATAGTAGTAGTAGTGGTGGTGGTGGTAAAAAGGCAAAAGGTAAAGGCAGTAGGAAATTTCCTATCACCCCTCAAGTTAGAAAAGCTAGCATAATAAATAAATTATGGGTAAAAATGGTTGGAGGTGCTACACGATAAACTGTACGCTATACTCTATATACTCCTCAACAAAACAAGCTCTTGTTGTTCAAAAATATTTAAAAACATTTTATACATTATACAACATACAGACAATAGCAAAACTGCAGCTACAGGTATGACTATGACCGTCACTTTTCACTCATACACTGTTATAGATGCTCAATTTTCAATTTTCAATGTTTAGTCCAATTTAGTAGTTAATTGGATGTGGAATACGAGTGTCGTCCCTACCTTTACCGCTGCTCACAATATTTTAAAAAATCGTGTTAGATTATGTCTAAACTCTAAAAAAGCTCAAGTGTATAATATATCCACTAGTACATAGTGTATATATGTTGTATTATATGTATCTTTCTAAAAAAGCTCAAGCCCAAATAGCTTATAAATACTTTAGACTCAAAACTCAAAAGTGTACAAAAAGGAATTTTCGAAAAACAGATATTCTTTTCAACTTGCAGGATTTTTGTTTGCAGTTTATTTGTACTTTTGAACAATATAATAAGAGTTATTGAGTCATATCTGGTAAAAAAATCCACGTTGTGAATACTTATTATCAATTCATTATTCTTTTGGGATTTATTACAAAAACGTGTGCGATTGTTGTGATTTTTAATGAACCTCTATACTCTGTATCTACTGTAAATATTTACCCCGGCTCATACTGCTTTGGCTATATGTGTATTGTGTAAGTCCTATGTGTATGTATTGTGCACTTCACATGAGTAATAAATAAGCTGAGGCGGAAGAGAGAGACTAAAGAGGCAGATGAGCATGACGTGTATATATATAAGTGAAATAAAATGAAAGTGAGAGGAATAATCATCATTCGTCATCAATATTGAAAACGAGGCAACTTGAGACTTGAGACTTGTATTTTTTTACACTTTTATGTCTGTGTCTTGTGTAGTGTGTAGGATTCTTGATTCTTTGAATCTTGATTCTTGAATACTTCCTTTTGTGTTCATTTGTCATTGTACACCGTATACCGGATACTCTCTGTCAATTCGTCAAAATTTTAATGAGAAAAAAAGAAGAATACGTACCAACAAGTAATAGGAGTAGTAAAGAGTAAAGGTATAAAAATATTTTGAATAAAAGCAAAAGTGTGATTCGCGGAAATAGTAAACAAGATTCAAGATTCACTCTCATTATTACTACAGTGCGTGCTGTGGAAGCAGGACTGTAAACGACAGCATAAAGTATAAAGTGTATAATATGTAATGTGTATGACAAGTGTTGTGTGTTTGTATAGTGTATATTTCTACGTATTGTAAACATGTAATTGTGATGTGTAATGTGTGTTGTGTACTGCTGAGTATTGAGTATTTGTTGTAGTTTGTAGTTTGTTGTAAGAATAAGGATTATCAATTTGAATGGGAAAGTTGATTTTTGACAGAGCTACCAACTACCAACCAACCAGCAGCAACAACTAAGTAGCAAACTACATACCAGTTATGATAACAATATAGTTAATAGTTAATGGTTGTGATTATACACTTATAGTTATAGTAATCATCTCCTCATTGTTCCTGTATAGACACATACAAACATACATAATCCTTACGTGCATAACGCGTACAAAGTTGAAGAGAGCGTGTTTTGTGTTTTGTGCTGTATTTATAAGTATAATATAATTTGTTTGTGTTATCTTTGTGTGTGTTGTAACGACTCTTCTTTTTCTTCTTCTTCTTCTTCATCGAATTGGATTTTTGTTGGACTTTTTCCTATTATGATGAACGGATCAAAAGTGATAATCGTAATGCACTCTTGCTCTTAACTATATTGACTATATTGTGTAGCGTCTCATTAGTTGGAGATTGTTCCATATCATTTTCTCCTGGTGCTTCATGTGTACAGATAAAGTTATAGTGATAACTGACCAACCACCAATCCGTTTTGAGTCTTGAGACGGGAACAGGAGATTTTGAATTACGAACAATGTTCAATGTTCCTCGTGCAAAATAAAAATCAAGTGGTGATTAATATTACTGTCCTCTCACAATCTCAGAATTAGTTTTCTGTTTTCAGCCATCTCACGTCACTCGTTATTCCTATCGTTAGCTAATGAAATTCGGCTGTTGACTTGACTCTGGAATCTGGACTCTTGACTTGTTCTTGGTTTCGTTGTTCGGACAGAAAAATGTTGAGAGTTGAGATTTGAGTAGTATAAAGTGAGCGAGTCATCATAATAGTCATTCGTCATTACCTTTTTTTGTGTACTTACCTGCGGTGTCATAAAATTAAGAATTAAGAACGATACACTATACTCTATGCTTTATACTCTGTACTATACCCCAGGCACCTGCAGGATTTTCCACGAGGAAGAATACTACTGCTTTACACTTTGAGTTTTGAGCTACGCTCCATTACGTCATCCGTCACACTCGTTGACCGTTGACGAATAGTAAAGCAAAATTAATAGTCGCTAATAGTCAAACTTCTTAGATTCACTCTCCGCAAGATCAGAGTAGTTGTGCGTTATACTCTTGAGCTTGTGTCTTGTATGTATAAAATATAAAGTATCTAGTTTACTTTTCAGTGTCTTGTGCTTGTTTGTGTTTGTATTAACTGTTGAAATTTAAAAACAAAAAGGACTTGTAAAATATTAAAGTTGTGTGTAAAATCGAAAAAAATGGGGGGTTGTGAAACAAATAAACCAAGGAAATTGAGTTGGATAAAACGATATATATTTGTACTTTGTGGTGGTCAACAGACTTTCCAGGATGAGAGAGGCGGAACGGAACATACGGGTAATGTGAATGAGGTGGGAGAAGAACCGATGAATGGAGTTGAGAATGAGATTGAAGTAAATGATGTGGTCAGAGAGGGTCATGACAAAGCAGATCCAAGTCAGTTTGAACTACTTAAAGTTCTAGGACAAGGTATAGTTTATCATTTACTATTTATTATGAACATGTAGTCATCATTATTTTACCTGCATTCACAATTCATAATAATGATAATGAAATTAAATAATATTGATTTGTTTTATTCTTTTTAAAAACTATTAGGATCCTTTGGTAAAGTATTTCTTGTACGGAAAATAATTGGGAATGATTCAGGTAATGATTTTTCAAGGATTTTCAAGCAATACTTTCATTGATATGTAAATCACAATTTTGCATAATTTGATGTCCGATTTATTTTTCTTTTATATTAGGTACACTTTATGCAATGAAGGTGCTGCGGAAAGCTACACTGAAAGGTAATAATTTTGCTTTTTGTAGTTTTAGTTTTTGTGTGTTGCTAATGTCCAAAAGTACAAGTGTATGTATTCTTTGAAACTATGTCAAATTTTCATAAACGGGGAAACTCCGATACAGAACTCAGATATAGCAGATTAATATTTCATAGACTTTTATATGACAAGGAGCAAGAAGTAGAAAGAAACATTAAACATTTGTACACTTGTAAAGAGAAAACTCCCACCATTTACCATTTACTCTCACACTAATAATAAACTGTTTGATTCTCTGGGTGGCACGTCAAATGAGGTGGAAAACCAACTGTTACAGTATTAAAAGGCATAATGTATAGTGTATAATGCATAATCCATAATACATGTTACACTGTGGACGTGTACTTATATTTTTATTCCACTCATTTGTTAGAACTGTCTCTTCAAGTGAGGGAATTGGACAGGCGTAAAATTAGGTTTATTCTCATGTAATATGAAAGGAGTTCATGTTGAATCAAGTGACAGGACCGAAATAACAAAACATAAAATTTTCACCTATTCTTCTCCACAATTTCCTAGCTCATACTCTTCAATCTTTAGTATACAATTTTGGCATAAAGTTTTTGTATAGTAATTTAGAAAATGCCCGGAGAAGACACGCAAGTGAAGTTCACATTTCCTCTCGAACCGTGTATATATCCATTAGACATACAAAAAGTAAATATGGTAGAATACATACTATGATATAGGATATAGATAAATTACTTTTGTGCTCGTATAGTTTACTTTGTATGAGTTTTGTGCACTGTCGTGACAGTCTTATTGTACGTAAAATACACAGCACACATAACACATAATATATGATAAAGTAATACTATAATACATCATATGTATGGAGGAGCCTCATTACGTTCCCAATCTATACATTATATAGGCATAGCATTAATTAATACAGAGATAGTACGATTGGATTGTTTTATGTACACAAAATACATAATTAGTAAAATGTCTGAATTATATTGTGGAATTGTGGACCACAATTTGTGGTACACACATTATATTTACGTACCTACTACCTACTTTTATGGGACTAGATCACTGGTTGAGTTGACTTTAGAAGCCTAAGTTCTAAACTCGTAAATTATTAGAAGTTAGGAGTGAAATGAAGTCAAAGTCAAGTTTTAAAGTTGTTTGAACAACTGATAATAGAATGTGATATGTGATGTGTAATGTGTACAATTATGTAGGTATAAATATTTAAATAGTTGTATAGTCTATAGGCATAGTGTCATATGTCATATGTGTGTACAGTGTACGTTTATATAAGATAGGACAACGTGACTATTTATACGTATTAGGTGCACAATGCACAATGTAACTTGTACACAAACGTCAAAGTTTTTGCTTTAGGCTTTTTCAAAAGGACAAGTAAAAGTCTCCTTACGCGTTATTTAATTTGCATGCGCCTGGAGCATGAAATTCCATGAAGTAATTAGTACATCATCCAGTTTATAATTTAGGAAGAAATGTCGTTTTCTTCTGAAAATCCATGTGCTGCAAACTGATTGGTGAATGATGATAAAATGGCACCAACAAGCATGCGCTTCGCGCTGTATTTCACTTTTCCGAAATAGAAAATATTCATTATTGTCACAAAAGGATATTATGCAGATCTGATTGGAATTGGAATAAAACCAAGCACATATGAAAGTTGACTAGAAATGGCCAGAATCCAGTGGCAAGAACAAATAATAAACATGGTAATAACTTGAAAATAAAATGACGGGGAAAATTATTATAGTGGTAGGTAATTACTTAATTAATTATTGGCTGTCTGTTCTGGTTTTAGATTTCAGATAATGTTGTTTGCATGTACAATTAGTTTAAAATTTGAAATGAAGGATGATGAAGGCAAGCACTTTATTTGATACTGTTCTGGATGAGCTGAATTTGTACTAGTAAATTGTGAGCATGAATTCAAATGGAAATGCATGTTACTGCAAGTAAAATCTGGTGCATGTGAAAACACCCGTCTTGATTTAATTGAATAATCTAATCGACTCTTTGAATTCTGGTTGTTTAAGAATTCAAATGAAAAACCTTTTCGTAGAACTACAAAAATATATAATTATAAATTACATCACGTGTGTACAATGTATAATGTACAGCTATGATTGACGAGAGATGATAAGAGGATAATAAAAATCCTGGAACCATGTCTGATCACGTTTGTGATTAGTGATTATGCTATGAATATTCAATACTCATCATTTTGTTCCTTGTGGCAGGTCAGGTTTATTTCTTCTTCAATGTCGATGGGCATATTTTTTGCACGGTGTATGGCATATTTTGAACTTTGTTTAAATTTAAGGCGTGGTACAAATAGCATCTACAATCTACACTCTACGCGGCATATTATGCAATATGTTATTTATTAGTTTATAAAATTTATGCAACAAGTATCCTTTGAGGCTTCAATCTCCAATAACAAAAGTTTTGGTACATGTTCTCGTGTCGGGAGTTGAGAGATGAAGATTGATGATGATATATATTTTAATTTACACAAAATTTGGTATTGAGTATTATGTATTAAGCACGTCCCTTGTCGGACGTGTAATGTGTAATGTCTATTTGTTATACTTTATCACAGGTTTCCATTACATTGTTCATTTGTTTCTGTTTCTTTTTCTAGTTCGTGATCGCGTTCGGACAAAGATGGAACGGAACATTTTATCAGAAGTTCAACATCCTTTTATAGTCAGACTCCACTATGCTTTTCAGACGGAGGGAAAGCTCTATCTAATATTGGATTTTCTTCGGGGTGGAGATTTATTTACCAGACTGGCAAAAGAGGTGAGTTTTCTTGTTTCTTGAGTAAAATGCTAAATGCTATAGTAAAGAGTAAAATGTGTCCGCTTTTGATCCTATTTCATAATGAAATATATAGAATTTTAGAATTTATGAAGAGATATCAGTAGACTCTAGACTCAAAACTCAAAGACAGGGTCGGGCTGTGTTTTGTTTTGTTTTGTTTTGTTGAGCTGTATTTTGTTATGTCATGCATGATGTGGAGTTTTTGATGAGTTTGTGTTTGGCCGTGCCAAGTCTGTAGTCCGCATACAGTATACAGTATACAGAGTTTGCAGTTTGTCCTAGAGAAAATTGAGCGTAAATCCAGGGCATAAATAAATGGTAAATCAATGAATGTGATTCCACCTTTGTATGTATCAATGTGTGTGCGTATGTGCCTCTTTCTCGTGGCAATCATCGCCATCAAATAAACGAACGGTAGATAGGAGTAAATGATGGTGATTGTAAATGGCAAATGGATGGATGGATAATGGATAAGAGATGGAAAGATTTTATTTATTTTATCTCGTTTCATTTATTGATGTGCTTATTCCTCTTCTCCGTCTCTCTCTCTCTCGCTCACTCTTATTCATTTATTCAGCTATTATTGCCTTCGAGGTTTGCAACTGTACAAAAGCAAGTCACATAACGTCACATTCACATACACATATTGGCTGTTCCATAGTGTACATAGATTTATGTAGAATGTAGAATGTACAAGTTTGTCATATGGAGCATACAACATGCACTAACTTTTTCATCGGCGTTTTCCATAGACTTTATTACGGAAATTGAGTTTAAATACTTTCACTTGTTTCTTGTGTCTCGTGTTTCTCCATTCCTCTAGTCCAAAAAGTCCAAATAGGTTTCGGAACTCGCATCTCGCATCCTACTAATAAATCTAGCAGACTGTGTTACATACGATTTCTTCTATATTCTACATCTATTCTATTTTCTAGATGAATAGATAGTCAATCTCGATTGTCGGATCTCGGAAACTTCAGTAGTAATATTATGACATTTCCAATATTAAATTCCTCTCTCTTGTTTATTTTTATTTCCCCTGAAAAAATTGATGGAATTCAATTTAATTGCACGAGTTAACCGCATCACACAAACAGCATCGTCTCTGTGCGTTCGGTGTTCCACTGTTTTATGTTTTATTGTGTTACGAGTAAAGTGGAAGAACAAATTTTATACAATACGTATAATATAGTGGGTAAACTAGACATTAGACATAGATAGTACGTGACCCATGTGATTTCGTATGTATTAAGGAGTAAAATTTAATACCTACTACCTACTAGTAATAACGGACGAATTGCTATTGTGTTATTTCTTTCACGGTCCGAGCTAGAGGCTAGAGGTAAAAAAAGTTACACGAGCCACGAGCTTAATTTCAATCAATTTTATCATTAATAGCAAATAGTAATCCTGTATTTTTAGATAGAAGATAGAAGACAGACGTCCCCTTTCAAGGGAATTTGGGAGTATGGCAATTTTCATGTGTACAGTGTAAAGGAATTGATCCAGGTCGTTTGGTATTTAGTATTAAAGACTTTTAACTGAATGTGGAATCGATTCAGTTCTCATTTGATGGATTTTGGGATGGACTCTGTCACATTTCTCGTCCCGTCCAGCTCTTCTCGTGTGTCCTGTTTTCAAGCTTAGGTACGGAGTACAGAGTATCGACTATCGACATTAGACATGAAATGCCCAAAATTTTATACCGACACATGTCATGCGTAGTTGGATGTTACACAATAAAATGAAATATCCTGGATCGTCAATTTGATATTATATGATATTATTATTATGCCAGAGAGTTCGAAACACCTGTGAATTCCCACCCATAGCCTAGCCATAGCATTGATGATAGACGATAGATGTATAAATAATACATACTAACATGTATTTCATATTATATTGCAGTTTGCTAGTATTTTTATTGCAGCTTTTATGATTCGGATTTCGGAATTGCACAAGTAAACACAACAAGTTTAAACACATTCGTAGAAGATATTTTAGTCCGGGTAGCGAGCAGTATGTTGAATGTTGAACGGTTTACAAGCGGTATGGAGTAAAAATAGGCATTATAAATTATAATAATAGTCAGTAGAAGAGTTGCAACAGTCAAAATACCAACAACCAACAATAATAAATTTCAGCTACATATATTTCACATTACACAATTTACGTGATCATTGAATACTGTCTGTATTTCCATTCTGACATCTTTATACGTTAAATACCCATCATTTGGATGTAAGTACTATGTGGAGACGTATCAAATCAAGCCTTTTGTTTCCATTAGTGTGCTGTGTGCTGTGTACTGTGTAGTATGAAATATCTTGAATTATGAATTATGATAAAAAAAAAATTCTTCCATGAACACAGTAAATAATAAATTGTGTAAGATTTTACCTTTCTTTTATTTATGGCTTTCAGTATTTGATTACTACTGTTCTTAGTTCTTATTGTATTATGATATCAGGAAAATCACTCATGATTTCATCTCTTTTTCATCATTTATAGATGTGTAGAAAACGGATTTAGGTATGAGGTATTTAGAACTTTGTTGGATTAAATAAAGCATATTGATGCGGATTGAGAATTGAGACGGCGAACGGTGAAAAGAAATGAAAAAGGAGACAGGATTTGGCCCATGCCTGTATAATGTGCATTGTGCAGTGTTACTTTTATGTGTATGATGTAAGATTAATACTGCCACTATTATTATTGCTGTTATTATTACTAGAAGAAGATAGTATAATCCTAGATAGTAGTAGTAGTGTTATGGGGCTGGGATTTAAGAAAGAAGATAAATGAGAATGAAAACCAGAAAAAGAGAAAGCAAACGAGGGAGAAGATGAACCAGAAGGGAAATGAATGTTGATAGGAAACCATAGAAAACCGTTTGAATTTTTTCACAGATATTTACTTTCCAAGAACCACAAGAATCAAGATTTTTCCCCCTTTTTTTATGCATGCCATCAGTATTACATGTGGAATAATGGGTACTAGGGAAAAGATTATATTTTTTTGGCAGGAAAAAGGAAAAGTTCTGTTCTGCTCTGCTCTATTCTGTTATTATCTGTATATGAAATGTGAAAGCAGGTATAGAGTATACAAAATATACAGCATACTTTTTATAAGAGGGTTTTTGGGGTAAAATGCACCGGCAAATACAGAAGATGTCTAGGATATGTGACCTCATTCCTTTCTCCTGTCTGCTTTCTCTCTTCTCGTATTGCAAATTGCAAAGTTCCTTCAGTAACAAAATCTTTCAAGAAATCTACATTCTATGAGAACGAAAGAATTTAGGAATATGTATCATATTCGGTATCATGGAATGCAGCATCGAGCATGGACCATGGAAAGATGCATAGTCATAGTGTACAATAAAATAGGCTACATATTATGTTACAAAAGAAAAAAGGGTTCCTTATTGTCCATCTCATAGTCATTTCTCAATTCTGAGTTCTTTTCATCATGTTTTGAAATGTGGAATCACTGGACTTTAGATTGAATGAACGAGAATGATAAATGAATGTATTTTGCACATACAAAGTCTGAAAAATTGTGCACATCGCATATTGTGGTTGTTCATTGTTCATCATGTTAGATTTTAGATGTTAGATTGTAGATGTTGTGTTAATGGTTGATGGTTGATGGTACTGACCTTTACTGTTTGACATTTGACCTCATTAGTCTACACTCATTCATTAAAAGTTATCTGTCTTATTTAAATGTAATGGATATGGATGATTGAATTAACCTAATATTAACATTTCTTTTTTTTCTATTTGTCTAGATCATGTTCACAGAAGAAGATGTTAAATTCTACCTCGCAGAGCTCGCACTCGCTCTTGACCATCTACATAGCATCGGAATTATCTACAGAGATTTGAAGCCCGAAAAGTATGCCAATTTTCTCTTTTTCCCCTTTTATTACTTTTATATTCAAAGTTCAGTATATTTTGAGAAGATATTGGATATTTGATAGGATAAACTATAGTCTGTAGATTATAGATACAGCATGCAATGGAGAGCAGTAGACAACATATCATATAGCTTTGGAAAAAGCTATATGATATGTTGATCCATAATCCATAATCTCTACATTCTATTCATAATACCGCATCCAGTATCCACTGTATCCGTTCTCTACAGTCTACAGTTAATCTAATTTGTATTCCGTATTCAAAGTTCCAAATTTGAAATTCAAGATTACGTAATATTATGCAGTAGGAATTCAATATATTGTAGATTGCAGTTTGTAGGTTGTGGTGTACTAATGTCTCGTATCTAGTAGCTAGTATATTTCGTGGTGTCTATATAGTATTTCATACAATATAGAATATAGGGCTCTTTGTATTAGATATTATGATGAAATGAAAAATGGTTACGCTATGATCTATGATATGGGTATTATATTTCATATTACATTATATTGTGTGATATTATTTCAAGTAGGAAAGAGCAAGAGGGAATAAAGAATAAAAGGAATATTGTTAAATACGGAGTTGGAAAGAATACAAAATGAAATATGTTACAGGATACATGACTCAGAATAAAAAAATAGGACAAGTCAAGAAGGAAAGAAATGTAATATAAATAAATAAAAAAAAGATGTTAAAGGAGAACAGAGGTGAAAAGGAAATCTCTGTAGGGAAAGGAAAAAGAGGAAGGGAGACCGGAGAAAAGGAGATAATAAAAAGTGGAAAATGGAAATCGAGAAAGGGAGAATCAAGACAAGTACTGAACTATACATATATACATATATGTACGTCCGTCTTTGTTGTCTGTGTACATATTCCCATACGTACTGGCAGAAAAGTGAGAAAATGGAAGAATCAGGAAGAGGAAATAATGTATAATGTAGGATGTAGGCCACACGTAAGGTCTAGACTCTAGACTCTAGAATCGTACTCCAATTTCTATCCACACCCGATACTATAGAGGACCTTTGTAAAGGGAGAAAGTGGAGAAAGTAATGGCAACAACACACCTGTTGTCTCAGCATGTCTATACTCTATAGATTATAGATATGCACAATGTACAATGTACGTAGGTAGTGGATATTAGATAGAAGTGGTTAGTAGTTAGTACATATTACTTGACTCTCATGCTCTTTCCCCCGTAAGTCTGAGCCCAGTAACAAGTAAAGCAAACCAAACCACACCAAATATGACGGCTAGACTTGGAAAGTACTACAATCTACTATCTAGAATCTAGAATCTAGCATGCACGAGTATACGAATGCGAATGCGAATACGAATGTACAATGTAAGATGTTACTCATGTTACACACATGAAGGTTCACAGAAGGTGATGGAGAAGACCTGCTGTTACATTTACGCACTTTAATTCACTCTGTGTCCATCCATCCCTAACATTGCTTTCATTCCGTTTCCACACACTGGCAACTGGCACCTGAAACTGACACACTTTGGTTTCATTTCCCACGTGGAGTTTTTTTTGTCCTTGTGTCTGGTACACGGATTTGATTCTGAATCTAACAAGTAACAAGTAATCCTTCCGTATGGAGTATGGAGTATGGAAAATCTAACTAACTAGAGTGTCGTGTGCGTGTATGTACAATGTGACATGTACCATGTATATTTGCTTGATAGCCGACATGAAATAAATGCAACTGATTTCACTTGGTCATATTTTCTCCACTTTCTCCATAACCCTGTAACGAGACTCGTGTTGTAACCTTGCTGTGTAAGTTTACATAATCTGTATTATAAATGTACGTGATTGGTAGTTGGTAGTAGAACATATGTCATGTTGATACTGTTATAAACATGTGTAGACTGTAGATATATGTAGATGTACCATAAAACATATTAGTAATTCTCATGAAATGCTATTAGATATTATTATATCGTGTGACATGGAGGATTTATTTATTGCCCTGGCTGCTCAACGGGTGTTGTCGGATAAAATTCATCATGGTGTTTGAAAATTTATATGGAGAATGGAGACACATTCACGTTTATATAATACTACTTATAGATAGATAATAGATCGGATATATATTATGTTTTTGTGTGCTAGAAAAGGAGGACGGTTAAAGTAAAAGTTGGAAAATAGAAAATAGTTAGAGGACAGGGAAAATCCTCTGTGTATATAAAGTACAAAACGTTCCATGTTCCATGTCGTATGCAAACTGGAAACGTGGAGAGTGTAGAATGTACATTCTACATATTTTGTAGATATTTAGCCAGTGAACATTGAGCAGTGGAGATAGAAATGTCACATATTCATTAGAGCTGACCTAAATTCAAGCCTTGCCTGCCTACCAGCCAGCCTCCTCGCTTCACTCATCTTGTGCTTGTTCTGCAAGAGACAGAGACAAATAAAGATGCAGAGAACACTGGAAAGAGTTGCTGGTAGCTTAACTCTGTTCCTGTTTCATATGTGTGTGTTGTGGTTGTCTCCTAAACTCACTCACACACACACACATGCAAAGTTCAAACTTCTTTTACGTACATATATGGAAGATTAGTTGCTTGTTGGTTGGTTCTTTGCTTGCTTTCTTGCTTGCTTGGTCGGGTGACTGATGAAGGACTTGAGTTAACGCTTTCCTCTACACTTTTGTCTCCTTTTTCGTTCCAGTACTATGTATGTAGCTCCAGTTTCTTTGAGATGGTGGAGATAAGTAGGTTTTTATAATTAATGCTATACATACATGTTGACTTTAGTCTGGAGACTGGAGACTGGAGGCATATAGTATGTATTATATGTGTACTCTGAATTCTGAATTCTAAATTCTAGGTTCAGGATTTAAAGGCTTGTATTTGACATTGAAATCTTCAAGCTCAAACTTTTACTTGTTCCCTCCTCTTCTAAAGTTTTATGGACTGTTCTACTTTTTCCCCTACGGAGTGAATAAATGGATAAATACATGCGTAATTAATTTGATTCAATTCATTTACTTTTTTTCCTGTTGAGGATGGAGAGTGGAGAGTGTGGGAGAGGAGGATGCAGAATGGAGAATGTCCTTGTCATTTGACATTTTGTGTATTTGTAACTACATCAAGACTCAAGACACATAAAAAGTGGAACAAATGAGGATCAAGTTCCCAAGTGGGCAATAACCATTGACCGTTATAGTTTTTGGACTTTAGGCAGCATGTTAGGTATTAGATATTGGACATTGCATGGCGAGTGTTGATATATGTACAATGTACATATTATTTTTCTTGTTGTGTATTGTGTATAATATAATATATAATATATTGTGTATCCATTTTTCCAATCACAAATCACAGGCTCTGTCATTTTCGTTAGATAGTTTTGTTGTTGGTTCCCTAGTGCGAAGACAAAAGAGATAAAAGAAACAATTCTATTCCTTTGTTTAACTGGATCAATCCGATTGCAACGCGAATAAAGGAGTATCCAAGTAGAAGATTTCCTTTACCCTCCTTTTCTTTTTCTGCTGTTTTTGACTTTGTTTGTTTGTTGCTTATTATTGGATTTTGATGTCCTTCATTTTGACATGAAGATTTATTTGGTTGCACATAGACGTCTATGTATGAGGTTTGAGGCTGAGTTTGCTAGAAAAGAAGGATGAAAATGATTCAGGATTACAAAGTTTTGTAGTTAATTTTATACTGACCTCTTTTGTTGATTGTTCTTGGTTGTGGCTTCATATGTTACATATGATTTGTAAGACGTTTTATGGATTTTGTTATCGTGCACATTGTATAATGAATAGTCATTGCTGTGTGTATTTTACCTATTCTCACATGGTACCAATGCCAAACAACGTATTGTAGTTATGATAATGCTACTAATTAGTATTAGCTGATGACTGAAATGGATACTCTTCCTCGTGTTTTAATCTTGGCCACTGGCGCTTTTGTATACATATTAGGTAGATGAGATGTTACACAGTACATAAGTTGATTAGAGATTTGGTGATTCGCGAATACCAAGAATAATTATTACAAGACTTGTGTGAACTTTACTATCATCGGATTATTTACAAAAATCTTTATTTTTGACCTTCCAGCATCCTTTTAGACTCCGATGGCCACATATCTCTGACGGATTTCGGACTCAGCAAACAACCACTGGACGATGACAAGGCCTACTCCTTCTGTGGAACTATAGAGTACATGGTATGAGTGTGTAGGGTCATGACCCTTTTATTTTTATAAAATTATACGTTTTTTACAAAAAAAACCCCGAAAAAACCCGATTTCGGGTTTTTACCCAAAAATTTCGATTTTTTTGGGAAATGACTGATAGAATATAACACGAATGGTTACTGCAGTGTTTATTTTCATTACTGTATTTTTTTCAGCCCGAAATTCCCCGAAAATTCGGAATTTTTGGGTAAAACCCCGAAAAATCGGTTTATTTAAAAATCTTTCAATTGCATAATTGTTGTTTTTATTTTCTTGTTCGTTTTTAGGCTCCGGAAGTCGTAAATCGCAAAGGTCATACATTTGTTGCAGACTGGTGGAGTTTCGGCGTGCTTATGGTAAGATTGGTCTTTTTTCCCTTCCACTCTTCCTTTCCTGAAATTATGAAAAATCAAAGACAGTATTATTTAAATCGGTTTTAGACTATTTGGTTCAAAGGTTCACTACGTTCTCTCTTTGAAAAAAATTAAAAGGCCGTATACACTTAGTATATATATGCTCAATACTCACCCTTTTTTAAGTTGTATTAAAGGTACATTCGTTCAGTAATGTAGTACAAATTCGCTACTTACATTGTAATACGCACGACATGGAACTAAATTGAAAAAAGAAAAGATAAAATCTCTTGGTTCATTTGACACTAGAGTCCTGTGAACTGCATGAATTTAATTAGGCACGTATAAAAAGGAATGATGCTTCCTATGCAATTTATGATATATGAATAATGCCTAATTTGTATTAAATTATGTCAGAATTTAATAGAAGAATAACTTTAGTCTATCATACTTTTACAGGAAAATAACTTTGGAATCATCAAATCAAGTTAGAAATGTATAGATGTGGATAGCGTAGACAAATTATACGCGTGGCGTACGTCCTGATCAGATATGTTAAATTTTGTATGTCAAGAAATCAGGAGTTCTTATATTATATATATGAGCCTCAACTATCAAGTGTAATTCAAAAAATTGAGCTAATGTAATGAAAAAAGAAAAATGGAAGAGAAAATGATACGGTGTACGAGCTTGTTCTATTGTAAAATCATTTCAAAGCATTATGTAGACAATATGTTAAGGTTTTGAACAGGAAGAAAGAACAGGATATGATTTTTCTCTTTGTATTTTATGTCTTGATATATTTTCTTGGGATATTATGCATAAAAAAATGCTCCTTTCTTGTTGCATTCGTACATAAGTTTAGGTTGACTGTTATTGATTTACGGTGATTTATATCATTAAGGAGCTTTATTATAAGCAAAATTTTACTTAAACCATAATATATTATACCACAGACTCAAATTTACAAACTTTATTTTTATATTTTTTTAGTATGAGATGTTGACTGGAAGCCTACCATTTCAAGGAGCAAATAGAAAAGAGACAATGGTCCAGATTTTAAAAGCCAAACTTGGAATGCCTCAATTTTTATCACCTGATGCTCAGTCATTGCTTCGAGCCTTGTTTAAAAGAAATCCATCGAATCGACTTGGAGCTGGAGAACGTAAGTTAAATTACAATAATTAAGATCGAAGAAGAGTATGTTACAAAATTATACACATTTGAGAACCATTGTAATTCTGCTTTGGTAAACAATCGGTTTCTACTGTTTTTCAGGTGGTGTTGAGGAGGTGAAATCACACTGTTTCTTCGTAAATATAGACTGGGAAAAATTGTACAATAAACAAGTCCAACCACCGTTCCGCCCCTCATTATCCTCTACTCCTGATGAGTCTTTCTATTTCGATACTGAATATACTTCCAGAACACCCAGAGGTATAATGAAGATTTGTTATATTCTACATGAGTAATTTCAGGAAATATTTTGAATGAATGAATCTTTTTATTAATTATATAGTTATAATCATAATTATTTCAATAAGTAGTTGTATTATTTATTCTATGTTTCTTATTCTTATTTAGACTCACCTGGCGCACCGCCTTCGGCGGCAGCACTGCCGAAGGTGGTGCGCTGGAGTTTAATGAATTTTTATGAATTGAGTTGTTTATGAATTTTTTGCTCTACTGTAGATTCTCCTGGGGCTCCTCCAAGTTGTCAGTCATTGTTCCGGGGCTTCTCTTTCATATCTCGTTCTGTGGAACTAGGTAAGCAATTATCGATCATAAATCTAATTGTTGTAGCAAATTCTCACATGTATGATGTGTTGTTAATGCTGTTGTATGCTGTTGTATGCTGTTGTAAAATCCATACACGTCGTAACTAGTTCGTTTTTGTCAATGTGACAAAGATGGTTGAAAATAAAACGCGCGAACATAAATTCTATGTCATTTGTTTATAGATGAGGTATACTAATATTCCGGGGTTTTTCCTTTATAGCTGGATCACTACTAGATGATAATATGAATGCACAAACCAACGCACCATCACATCAAGCCTCTGTGACATCCAGTCAAGAACAAACAATTAATACCAATGGCAAACCTAAACTAGAAAGATTTTGTTCTGTAAGTCACTTTTGTAATTTTTTCTTTTTTTGGATTTAAAATATAATATGAATTTTGCAGTTCTAAAAGTTATAACATTCTAAATATTTTATAATCAAGCTACAGTTTTTAAATAAACAACTTTGTCAATTTCTAATAATTTTTTGGTGGGTTTGTTTCTTTAGCAGGTGATTCGAAAGACTAATATTCTAGATGACTATGAAATAAAAGACGAACTTGCAAGGGGTGCTTTTGCGGTGTGCAAAAGATGTGTTCACAGGCTTTCAAAACTTGAGCATGCTGTCAAAGTAAGTACAAAATTCATACACGCAAGAAAAAGTCTCAAAAAGTTTAAACTTTTTTCAGTTCGTTGTTCCTATATAAACCAAATTATAATTTGTCAGTTGCAAGACAAAACTTAAGATTCCAAGGCTCATGAATTCTTTGTTTCCATTGCACGTTCTAACGAGTGAGGATGAGTGGAATTCTGTTGAATATTAATATTGAAACACCAGTAGCCAGTAGCCTGTAATGATCCAAATATGAGTACCAAACAGATAGACAGACAAAATGCAAATTCCAATATCCTATTTTTTTAACAAGATTCAAAATTTCTGTACATGAGAGAGAAAAGAAGGATCTAAAAAATGAATGACAATGGCACCTTTATAAATATCCATTGTCTTGAATCTTGAATGTTAGATGTAGACCAGTGCCCACTTTGCATGAAGAATGAGGTATGAAATGAAAAAAAAACAGGAAAATAAAAGAGGATTGAAATGTAAACTGTACATTGTCCATTGTAGACATAACATGCAGAATGGAGATAACAGGAGAGATATATAATATAGTGTGTGTGTTTAGTGTTTAGTTCCAAAAAAACATGACAATATAACACATATAAGGTACAAGTTGAAGCATGTATGCTGTAAAAAGTGTTGAAGGATATTATATCTATATGTGTGAATAGCAGTTTAGTTTCAAATATAATATTATACATATTTCATGTTTACACTTTGGACTGGACTCACTTCCTTGTATTCATCGTATTGTGGATTTGTGGCCATGACTCTCTGTTGTCGTAGTTCCGTCGTTCATCGCTCGTATTGTAGAATGTAGAACCAAGAAAATCTCTTGATTCTTAATCACAGAATCGCAGCAAAGTACCTAGAAAAAAATCTGGTAGTTATACTATCCATAAAAAAACAAAAACTCATATCTTTCGTGTTTCATGTCCCTTTAAAAATCCACTGTCTCTTAATTTTTTCTTTACATTTAGTGTTGAGTTGAATTGAGTCAGCTGTCATCTTGTTTAAAAAATTCTGAAAAAGGTAAGAGCAAGTACTGACTACTGACTAGTGACAACTGACAACCCAAAAGAAGAGACGACAGAAGCTAGGACCTAGGACGTTTTGTATTTTGTATTTTGTAAAAATCCAACGCCATAAGTCATAAGTTGAAAACTTTTCAATTTCCCCCGTAGTTGTCTAAATAATATAATATAAATTTATAATATGCACAATGCACAATGCACAAGTAATACAAAGTACAAAATACAAAGATTGAATCTGGTTGATGATTGAGACAAGCTCATACTCCAATACTCAAATGCTCATGTTTACCCCTCGAGTGCTGATATTATATTATATATATTATGTGTGGTGTATCTTCTATGTTCTATTAAGGATTACATTACCATCAGTCCATATTTTACATACAATATTTCACCAATTTGCTTTGTTCATAGCCACATGGTTCCTCTGCTTTGCATTAGCTAATTGTGGATTGTAAATCCCGATGTAATAACATGAAACATGAAATATCAAATACCTCTAAGGCACTTTTTACATGTTACATGATACACGATGGACGAAACATCATAGATATTAGATCGTGTATCATGTATCGTATATCGTATGTAAACCAGAAAGTGTAGCTGTATTTTGTATTTTGTATTTCATCATGTTTTTCTCGTTCCTCTTTGGATTTTCTAGTCCTTTGAGGAATAATCATTATTATTAATATCATTATTACTACTACAGCAACAACAACAGCTACAGCTACAAGTACAACTAGAGCTAGCATCTTCCTCCTCCTCATCTTTTTCCTTTGGTTTTGGCTTCATGTTTTATATTTTGGCAAACCCAGATCCCAGACCACTGCAGTGGACATTGGACATCTCACCTGAGGCTACAAGTTGTTTTTTGCAATATACTCTCTGTGTTTTCCATATTCCCATCCTTTCTTCATATACCTAGAAACTAGAGACGAGAGACTAGATGCATACAGAGATACAGAGATGAGTCCATCAGTTGATCATTGGTCATATGCATACGAAGAAACATTATTACTATTATTATTATTATTATTAGATAGACTCAAACCATAGTGTATGCATACTTATGGATGCATGTACGTTCTATACTCTATCCTCTACACTCTACACGTTCAAGTCAGTAATAGTGCTCGAAAGTAGATTGAAACGACTTGTTGCTTAACATGTGAATATGTGCATATGTTTATATGTGAAGATACAAGCTTGCTGTAATGGATGATGGAAATGTGCATGCACATAAATGGGGTAGAACGTATGTATTATGAGAGGGAAGAGGCTAAAGGAAAAGGGAAAAGGACAGAGTATAGAGAATCGAGTTGAGAGCTGAGTGATATACTTACTATTTAAAATGACAAAGAAGGAGAGTTGACTACAAACTACAAACTACAGGACATGGAAGAATGAAATGGGTAGGAAATTCCAATAAGAAGAAGAATACTCTAGACTCTAGACTCTAGACTTGAGACTCAAAATTCAAAACTCAAAACTCAAAACTGCATGGCTGTGGCTGATTGTGAGAAAGTTTTGATTGTTGAACCCCCAGAGTCAGTGAATTAGTGAGTGTGTATGTGTCAACCCTTGAGGATATTCCTCCTGCATCCACACCATACACCATGTAAAATATCTATCTATCCATCTATCTTTCCTCCATACACCATACACTATATACTATTCATCATACATCTTATGCATTCCTTTTCTGCATATACGACCAAGTTTCTCAAACATGAAACAACAATGAGAGAGGAAAAGTAAGGAGTTTCAGATGGATATTAGAGGAAAACAAGTCAAGTTCTAAATACACTCATGCACTATATGTTCAATGCTCAATGCTCAGTGCTCAAGTCAGATGTATACAATAATATAAGGGAATGCATATGGGCTATAAAATCTCTGCTACCTACACTAAATGGTAAATGGTAAATGCAAATAGCCAAATACCAAATACCTGTTCCTCGTTTTTTCCTATCCACTGGTATCAACGTATCAGCGCATCATACATTCACAGATACATGTACCGAGTACAGAGTATAAAGTATAGAGTATGGAGGTGTGTGAAGGTATACACAATATAATATAATATAACATGACTATGACTGTGTATTAGAGGGCCTTAAAAATACATGTTTTGAGAAAATTTAAGTCAGCGCCCCCTCATATTGTTCCTTTCGGTGTAAAAAA
>JAQGBH010001083.1:0-36954 GCA_034698265.1 Sminthurinus aureus | reverse complement strand
TCCGTACAAAAGACGGTTCTTCCCCCAGAAACACGACTTACAATTAAAAAAGAGTAGGCAAGCAACACTAAGCTAAATAAAACTTAAAAGATACAATGTTGTGATAATAACCTCTCTGTAAGAGTCATAAAGGCCTAACTTCAACCTTCAAGGTTGTTGTACAAAGTAAAAAGAGCAATTCCATTTCAGATTCCAGACTTTTCAAACTACTTGAATCTCAAATCTCAATTCTCAATTGAGAATAAAAAGTATAGAAAATGTTGGGAAAATGTGGAAAAACTCCTTTTGTATTTGGACTTTGGACATTTCTTAGAAGGACTTTTAATGTTATCTAATCTTTACGCTCATGTATTCTTAGAAACCAGAAACTGGTGGATGATCGAATGATTCTTGATTCTTGATTCTAGATTCTAGATTCTTCGTCACACTTTACTTGATTTTGCCGTCAAGCCATAAGCCATACGCCATAGGTCGCACGTACAAGTTCATGTTTCTTCGTGCCTTTGTAATTTTTGTAATTTTGTACATTTATAATTTGTACTTTGAAGTTTGCTTGATGCAATTCCCAATTTGTACTCTTATTGACCTGTATGGTCACTCTTCCACATTATTTTAAATATAGACAAGAAAATGTATATAAAATTTACTATTTACTGTCTAACGTGTGTTGACTGTTCATGTTTTTTGCTTTTGTACCTATGAAGTATGAGTACGTTTGATATTGAAATTTGAACACTAAACACTAAACATCAAATGCTAAACGCTAAACGCTAAACACAACAGCTCAAGACTCGAGGCTCAAGACTCAAGGGCGAAAGAGAGTAAAAATTACTGAACGAGTTGTGACTTTTTATGCTAACAGAGCACTCTAGTTGTATGCAGCACCACTATTTATTTTTCCACTTTGGCGGAATACCACTTGACAGTGCAAAGTAAACAGGAGAAGCCGTCTTAAGTCTTAAGCTGCACTGGACTCTAGACTCTAGACTCTAGACTTTTGTTTGTTTATTTACCTTTTAATTTCTAATTTTGTGTTTATATTCGTCATTCGTAATTCTTACACTTAGTTTGTACTTTGTACAAAATGTATCGCAGATTGTAGGATAAAGGAGCTACTTTTGAAACCAAAAATGTGGATTATAATTATAAATGTTTTTCATATGTACGAATATGGAATATGAACATGTGCTTTCTCCTTTTATCCTTTCATCCACCTTTAGTTTTACCCCAGCTTTCAGTTTTCAGCTTGTAGATTGTACAGTGTACATTCTAGATTCTAGATTCTAGATAGAAAATAAATAGAGGGCTTACTCCAAAGTAGAAAGTTAAATCCAGCTTATTCACTCTACTCTACCGACAATTCCTCGAGTCCAGAATCCAGAGCCTGGAGACTTGAGATTATTAGAAACCTTGATGTATCGACCATCGAATATCCATAAAAAATGGAACCAAAACCAAAAAGCCGTTAATACCCGACTCTGTCTACGGTACACTGTAACTTAACCTATTTCTCCCAAACTTTTATACTTTATTTTTTCCTCCAGTTTTCCAGTTGTCCGGTCATCAAGTCGTCCACTCTTCCACTCTTCCAATCCTTCACTTCTCTCTAGTCTCCAGTTCTCCACTTACCAGTCTGTGCACATTTTGCATCTAAAATCTATCCGGGGCTGAAAAAATAAGTTTTACTACCCATAAAAATTGTGGAATCAATCAAAAGATGATGATGATGGTTATGATTATTTCCCATGACCCAGAACCCAGAAACCGTATACATCCGTATGTATGTATTATATTGGAGCTATTTGTATACAGTACATAGTATAAGGAACAAGGAGAGATAAGATATAAGATGGTCCGAGGATCGTCATTAATATTTTAGTCGGACGTCAGATTACACGTATAAAACATGTTGCATAATGAATAATGAATAATGTATAATTTATACACATTACATATGCCAGATTACACAGGAAAATGTGATTTTGTGATGGGTTGGAAAATCAGGAAAATGGGAAAATAGGCCGATCTGCCTCTACCTATAAATCCCCATTTTTGTCCGCTTCAGTTTTTCATCCACTAGAACTTTGGAACTCTTTTTATAATATGTACAATGTACAATATACAAGGTATACGGTCAAGCACATATGAAAAATGCCGATATAAATCCCAAACTCCCAAACTCCCAAACTCGCAACCTGCGTCATAGTCAGTTGCCAATTGGAGAAAGTCCACATCCTTCCTCAATATTGACAAATGGAGAATGGAGAATAGAGAGCGGAGAACGGAGCATTGAGCATAGAGAAAGCAAGTGAGTGAGTGCGGAGCACATCAACCGGTAAAAGTGGACAGATGACAGACACACACACAAACACAAAGAGAAAGAGAGAGGAAGAGAGAGAGAGAGCGACAGAGTTTAAACGTTTATTTTTCTTCTCTGAAGGAACTTTTCTTTTCTGCTTTCCGTGATCTCGGATCCAAAGTGAAAAGTGACACATGCACAGATAAATCCTGCATGTTTATCCAATTTAAAATGTTACCGTCCACAAATCACAATGAACAACGCACAATGAAAACTCAAACACTTTGCATTTGAAATTTGAATACTGATCCGGTGAGGATCTTGAGTGAGGATGCACGTGAATTTTCCTGTTACATTATATATTATAATATTGGTATCTACATACTACATACTGCATACAAAGTAAATAGAATTATATCTGTAACATGTCCAATAAACAATAAATGAAATAAAACACTTTGCATTCTTGTTTCTAGACTCTAGACTCTACAGAGTAAACAAATCAGTTCAAGATACATGAGAAACGGAGAATAAATCTAATAATAAAAGGCTAGAAGCTAGAAGCTACATATTCCATCGGATCTACTTGCAGTTTTGAGTTTTGAGTTTTGAGCACGCCTGTACGTACATATGAAACATAGAACGGAAATTGGAATTGAATTGAAAACATAAAATGTAAATACATATGTGGTGTTTGGTGTTTGGCTTATAAAGCAGTGGATTTTATATATCTTTTCCTTTTCTTTTACTCCTCACTCTTCAGTTAAAACTGACAAAAAGGAACAGCTGTCTCGAGTCTCGAGTCTCGAGTCTTGAGTCGTGAGTCTTGAACTACTCTTGGATTTTGAATTTCAACTACGTCTTTCCTACTGATGACTTGATATTGAATTCTGGAGAAGGTTGAAATGAAATGGAAACAGAATATCGAAAATCGAACATCCCATGCAGAAAACAGACGGCATATTACTATGCGTCAATAATATATTATACATGCGCCTATCCATTATATATTATGCATGTATATCCAATATCCAACTACCATCTAAATAAAATAAAAACCAATCTGTTTCAGAGAAAACTCCTTTAACTTTTTACCAATTTTCCAATTTCCAATGTTGTTGTTTTTTTCAAACCTCCCAATCAAATTTACTGTCAAATTGAGACGGAAAGTTGAAACCTATAAACAATGAATCGTGAATTATGAAGTAGAAAAATCTGCCAACATATCAGTAAACAATAGAAAATAAACAGTAAAAGGATTTAAAAACGTCAATAATTGTACAGAGCACATTTTGGATTTAGTTGTGAAGTCTGAACTTGACAATAAGTATTGCAAATGATTGAAAATGGAAAGGAATAAGTAGAAAAAATTTAATTTGGCTCTTGTCTCTTGTCTTGATAATTCAACTTTTAGATCCTTGTGTATTGTGTAATAATATGGCTTTGTACCGAAGAATTACAGTTCCGACTTGCTGTTTTGAATCAATGAATCCCTTGGAACTTTTCTACAGGTTTGCGCTGCTCCCTAATTTCTTTTCTACTTTCTACATGGATCGTTCATCATCCACAAAATACGAAATACAAAATACCCAATAAAAAAAGTATAAATTTGTTTATCGGTTGGATCTTTGTGGTTTTCGTTTTGTTTCCTCTGCCGATTTCCGATTACTCTATTCTCTTCCTTTGCCTTTGCTGTTGCTTTTGTATTCTATTTACTGTTTACCATTTACGCCCTTTTTTCTTTTGAAATCTGTGCGAAACGTATATATAATAATATAATATAATCTATAATATGTGTTGAATATACAATGCTGAAACCTGCAGATTTGATACATGTGTGTTGTAGATAGCGAATGTGTTGTAGATTATAGAGACTGCAGACTTTAGATTGTAGGGTTTAGAGTGTGAAGCTTTGCTTCCACTCTAATCTAATAGCTCCACTTAATTCAATTGGATATTCAAAGTTAATTTTCAGCTATTGTTCCGTATGCTTTTATTATTCACTTAGATCTTGCTCAATGCTCGATGTTCAATGTTCAATGCTCAATGCTCAAGCTTATTTTCTCTGTACTCGTTTCCTCAAATCTTTTTAGTTCTCAAGTCTCAAGTCTCAAGTCTATGGATTTTTTGGGAATTTCCAGAGAATGTTGATATAAATTTTTATAAAGAGAATCCAGAATCTAGAATCCAGAGCTATACACATTATTATGTATGTATTTATGTATTGTGTAATATGTAGATGAGAGGGAAGAGAAATAAAAACCCTGGTTAAATTCCTTGCCCGCCTTCATAAATTATACAGTAGAGAGTAGACAGCGTACATAATATAAGTGCACTGCATCATGTGTACTTTTACTATTTTCAGTTTTGTACCACCCTTTTCTGACTCCCATTCCGATTCCGATTCAACTCCAACTCCAACGTCCAACTCTCCACTGCCTCTGTAATCTGTATTCTGTATCATGGAATTTCCTTCTATAAAATACTACTGATATATGTACAATGTACAGCGTACAACGCACAAGAGTTACCGCGATTCAGCTCTAGTTCCAGTTCCAGCTCCAGCTCCGGTTCTAGATCTCGACTCTAGACTCTAGGCACTAGACACAGAACACACCCTATTCATATCAGTGAACAAAGGAAAAGAAGGAACGGCAAAGCAAAGTGAACATTTAGCGTACGCCATCCCAGAAATGTTGAATGTTGGCCGTGCAAGTACATATGAACGTATAAAGTATAGCACAAAACACAAAACACACAAAATACGACATAGACGATAGACGGCCACAGCACAGCACAAGAGAATCCAAGTTGAGTCAAGTCAAGTCGAGTTGAGTTGAGTCGAGTTGAATCGAGCCGAGTGTTGGATATAACAAGAAGCCAGCGTAGAAGAATGCTATGCTAATGCTCCGCTTTGCTTTGCTTTACTTTGGCACATACTCTATACTCTATACTTTGTGTATATAAAAATACAGTAGGTTTTAGCGAGGGAGGTTCTCCTTTTTGCTTGCCTCTGTTCTGTTCTGTATTCTGGTTCTGGCTGTGGCTCCGTGTGCTGGTTGCTGGTTGCTGGTTGCGCGTATTGCAGAGGGGGAAAATCAATATTACACATAACACATGCCCTGTACTTTATACACCATACACCATACAACGTACACCATACAGCCGTATATCGCGGAGCTATCTTTCGCATTGGAAGAGAGAGAGAGAGAGAGAGACGTGGAAAATGTATATGAGGAAAATCGCATTGCATCGCAGCGTATCCTGCTTTCAGCCTAGTCTCAGTTTAGAGCAGCAGAGAACATTGAGAGAATATTGTAGATTGTAGATTGTAGTGTGGTGGTAGTCAGTAGTCAGTAGGATGAGAGAGTCACACGCTTCCACACACAAATTCAAACTCTAGACTCGTCTATATCATCCAAACACTAGAATCTAGAATCTAGAATCTAAAACTCTATTGTGAAAGACACAGTGAAAAGTGGACTATTTTATATAAATGTGCGAGTGCATGTGTGTATTTCTTTGTCTCTGTCTTTTTGTCTATAAGACATAATAAGAAAAGTAAAACTAACTCAACTAAACTGAACAGAACTGAAACTAGAAAGAGGAAAAAGTTGTGCAAGGAGAATAGTGACAACTAGAAACTAGACACTCGACGCTCATTGTGCATTGTTCATTGTGGAATGGTACATTTTCGGCCGAGTTTTCCGAGTTCCAGACGATCCCGATTCAGGAGCTTCAGAAATTCCAGAAACTCTGTAAACTGTAGAAATCCCTCTCATGAGCAAGGAGGATCGTTCTCACGAGGTCAGTCTCCGTTTTAATTTGGTACGGGTTGGACGTGGAACGTGCAAAGTTGGTCCGTGGTTGTTTGTTGCTTATCTGGTCTGGTCTGGAGACAAAAGATAGTCAGAAAAGTAATAATAATCACAGAAACAATATCAATAACAATAAAATAATATAACGATAAATATTACCATTACGATTATACGTTCACACTCCTTTTTCCACAATTTACTCGCTAGAAAAAACAGGTCGGGTATTATAGTACTCTTCTTTTATTGTGTCTGCCACTGTGAACTGTTTACACTAGAAATTATAAGAGTGGCCTGCTTTTGGTTTTGGTTTTATTCTTTGTGCAAAGAAACACTTTAATTTAAAATTTATAAAGTCCGAATCCAACTCTAAATTCTAAATTCTAAACTGCAAACTGCAAACTAAATTTGGTCTTGTCATTTCCTCTGGAGTAGATAAAATAAAATCAGTGCTAATTGCTAATTGCTAATTGTTCAGTTGCAAAATCCACAATACACAACACTAATGAATAACTCTCACTTTCTTGTCAAGTCAATGGGAATTGAGTCGTTGAATTGGATCCGGATATTTTGCAATTAACAACGTGTGTAAAGTGTAGAGCAAAGAAGGATAGAGGAAACGGTGGAATCCAATGTTCAAATGTTCAAATGTTTAGCACTTGCTCGCTCCTTGTCAATTGTCAGTCGTCCGTCGTCAATAGAACAAGAGCTAATCCTAATTCCTCCTTTTGATTCTCGAGTCAAGAGTCTAGAGTCTCTCGTGTAGACATGGGAATTTGGAGTTAAGCAAATAAATCCCATCATCATATCACATGGGATGACACCACAGTGCTGATAGCAGAGTGCTCAATGCTCAAAGTGTCCTGTGTAGTGTGTAGTGTGTAGACTGCAGTGTCGTGTTATGTAGATGGTAGATACCTCGTAGTTGGTTGGTAGTTAGTGAAACTGAGAAGAAACCTAAAGATAACTGACCGCACATGTGTGTGTGTTCCTGTTCTGCTGTGGCTCATCCTGTTCTATCCTGCCATATCCATGTCGAGGTTCGTGGTCTTGGTCTCGTAATAGTGAGTTGACATAATATTTGATATTTGTCCTTGTGATATGTGCTCTGTCGTCGGGTTGTGAGTTGTCATCATCATCCAACTTTTGGATTTTGGATTTTGGACTGTCTCTGAACTAGATGTATGAAATTTAAAACGGCTAATGTCCTCTGATGTCTACAGAGTAATTTGGTTCTCTATTTAATTTTCTATTTTCTCAGTCTTGAAAGTTACAAGTCTCACGTGACCTGCCGCATCCTTGTTTTATCTTTTATCAGTGCACGTCCCGTTTTGGGTAAATTGTTTGTGTTCCAAGATCTGGTGTCTAGTGTCTAGTGCTGTTCTGTTTGTCATGTGTAATCCGATATTCTACTGTTGAATCCTGTGAAATTAGTCACTGGGCATTGGTCATTGGTCGTACAATCTACAGCATTACGAAACGGCTCTTGGAAATTCTCTTTCTGTTGGAATTTGGAAACTCAGAAGCGTGCTCTGAGTTGTCTACTCTTCTTTCACTCTTTCGGTTGATGAAAGTCAACTTTCATCTCAAATTTGGCCTCTACATACATCTGCAAATTCGATGCTGTAAAATTTCATGTAAGTTTTCTTGTCTTATTTTCTCCCTTTTGTTCTATGTTATATGTAAAATATGCTGTGTATGTAGAATGTAGAATGTACAATTGTTGCGGGAAATTCGTCGCAAACATTTCCTTTTCTCGTACTTCCATCTTTAGACTGTAGACTCAAGACTCGAGATTGTATGATTTTGTATTTTATACAAATTGTACCTTGTACACTGTTCAGTCCACTTTTATTCCCAAATACATGAAATATCCTAGAATCCTAGAATCCTAGTTATCCTAAGACAGCAAAGTAGCAACGTTTTCTGAACAAGAAACCAGAAAGTACAAAATAGAAAGGAGCGAAAATTTCTTTGAACCTGGATTATTATTTCAGACATGTGTTCCATGTTCCGTGTTCAGTGTTCAATGTTCAATATTCTTGAGCCATGTTCTGTAGTGTCTATCGAACATCGACCCTCCTGCTGTTTCTGTGTTTCTGTTGTTCTGTTGTTCCTTTGCATTGTCATTGCTGTTTGAGCCAAAAGGCGTGTGTGATGTATTACATATTAGATATTTGATTATGGATTGTTCCATTCTCAATTCTCATGCATTTTTCATTGGACAATTTCTTCCATCGCGTGTATGTACAATGTACAACGTGCAATATACAAGTGCTCAGCAGTGGCGATCAGCAAGGAACAACGAACAAGGAACAAGCACAAAGCTACACATCATTTACATTCCATTCTTTTCCTATAATATCCAATATGGAGCGTTGACTTTGGTGTTCAGCTGGATTGGATTGGATTGGATTGGATCGAACTGAAATGTGCGTGGAATCCCAATTTTAACTTTGAATTTTGAGTATGCTCAAGGCTCAAGGCAGAACTTTTTCTTTCAACTTTTGTGATAATTTAAAACTCAACTGTACAAATGACAAATGACAAATGCAAATGCGAATTCCAATTCAAACTGAATACGTTTTTATTATTCTAGAAAAAGACGTTCCAAATTCAAGTTCGTAGAATTGAATCATTGAAACTGTTGATAATTTATTTTGGAAGACAAACAGAGGAAATTAATTAGAGAGACAGCTGAGAGACACATGATTTGATATTTGATTGCTAATTCAACTAGTTTTTGGTTTCCCAATTCCCAACTCCCAATTCCCAGTGGAATTATCAGTAACGATAAAATGATGAAAATTTTCGTATACAAAAAGAAACAAGAAACTCGAAACTAGATGGAACAAAACGCAATTTTACAAGAGACAAGAGAGCAGGTTGACTTTTGTCTTTTGTCTTTTGTATTCCTCATGATAAAGTCAAAGTTTGTCGACTATTTATTTTTTTATTTCTGACATCCAACATCCAAGATTGAACGTGGAGCAGCTTCTGTCTTCCGTCTTCCATCTTCCATCTAATGGTTCTGGGAATTGAGCATTGAGAATTGGGACTTTGACAATGTGTGGCGACTGGAAACTGGAATCTAGAAACGGGAACGAAAAAAATAGAAACTAGAATCCAGAAACTGGTAGCAAAATCTTGTACGCACTCGCACTCGCACTCGCACTGACTATTGGCTATACTATTTCTTATTTCTGCAGTCTGTATAAAAAAGAGTAGGAATAAGAATAAAGAATAAGGCGCCTGAACACGTGACATATATAAATTCTATAAATTATTTATCATGCATGTTTTATGTATGCTGTCCACTGTCTACTATAAGTACAAAGTACAAAGACGTATCTACTGTGAATGGTGAATTGCGTATACTTTATCCGTTATACTTTACGACTGTAGTCTAAAGTCTGGCGTCTAAATATATTTTGCAATAGCAACTTGAGTAGCATACAGGGCTTGGAAATTTAACTAGGATTTTCCCAAGAGTATGTGTAAGAGTACAGTTGAACAGTGAGCAATGTAGAGTGTAGAGTGTAGAGTGTCTGTATTGTGTATATCTTGATATTAAATATGAAACATGTAACTTTTGCTCCAGAATTACATGTGTGCTGTGTATTTTGCAAGTGTAAAGTGTACAGATTTCAACCTTTATTTCATAATACCTTTGAATCTGACATGTAGAATTTACCACTTTGAATTTAGAATCTAGAGTCTAGAGTCTAGAATCTAGAATCTAGAATCTTGAGGCTGGCTTAATAAATGCATATTTTATTACTCTTCACCCAAAGTGACTTTTACAACTCAATTTTGAAAATTAAACTAGTCTTGACTCAAGTCTTAACTCTCGAGTTTCGAGTTTCGAGTTTCAAAAGTATCAAGTATAATTGAATGTAGAAAGGGCAAAGTAAAACATAATACATAATACAGCGTAATATAATATAATGTAATATACATAATGCGTAGCACATTTCAGAGTAAAGTGTAAAAAGAGCACATGACAGCTTCTACTTTTGATCTTTTACACTCTGGACTCTTGACTCTGGATCCTGAATTTTGAGTTCTATAGACTATAGGTTCCACAGTCCAGAGTTAGCACTCCCCACACTGCAGATTCTGTCACTTGTACTATGTAACATGCATAATAATATCGTATAATAGATGATGCATTATGCTCTTTTATATTAAAATTGGAAACTGGAACTGGAACTGAAACTGAAAGTAACCATGGAACCCATCGTGTATCCTGAGCTTTGAGCATTGAGCATGGAACGGTGAACAGTAAACAGTGAACACGGGAGTAATAGTAGAGGAATATTATTTAGAGGCATTAAAAGTGTTGTGTTTTGTATTTTGTGTTACATTGTGGATTGTCAACTCACTTGTCATTTAAAGTGCTAGGAACTGATGGGAACTGGAAGCTGGGAATTTTGCACAGGTCTCAAATCTCAAATCTACATGACAAAAAGAAGCAAGTCAAGGTGAAGCCTTTATCATTCAGTTTCCATTTACAATGCACAATGCACAATACATAATACATAATAGATACACAATATTAAACATTATTTACAGTTATTGTTGTTACATAAAACATGGAGAGCATTCCTATGAGCTTTCAAAATTCAAAACTCAAAACACAAAACACAAAACACAATGCACAAAACATGTGTGTGTGGTTAATAGTTAATAGTTGATGAAGAATGAAGAATGGAGGATGGTAAAATGCCGAGAGTTGAGAGTGTTCTCTCTAATTGTTTAATTGTGTCACGCTTAAATTGTCTTTGATTGTCGTGCGTCTGGGAGTCTCGAGTTTAGAGTTTAGAGCTCAGAGCTCAGAGTATCCAGCCTCTTGTTTGTTTATAGTCTCGAGTCCCGAGAATCGCCTCTTTTTATTATGATAACTTTTATGTTGTACTGTTGACAGTGTACAGTGTACTGTGAATCTTTGCATAATAATAATATGCGTATTTACTATTGACTATACAAAATTCCTCGTATCCCATCCGCTTGTGCGACATTTAAGTTGGAGTTAATTTCCTACGTCGAATATTTATGGACCAAAGAGAATGAGCTAAATGGAGAATGTAGAATGTAGAATGTAGAATGTTGACATGCACAGAATATCAATACAAATAAGAGTACGAATAAAAGTACGAGAAACGAGAGCATAATATATACTTTGTGGAGAAATGAGAAAACAGGGAATTGGAAATTTAACAGTCGATCCTCGTTTTTCTATCTCGAATCTAGAATCTAGAATCTAGAAACTAGAATTTAGAATCTAGAATCTAAATACAGAGTAAAATACATTTGATATTTGCATTGTCTCCATTTTCTATTTACAATTTCCATTTAAATCAAAGGAAGGAACGAGCAAACAACAAACAAAAATACTGTGTACAGCTGTTTCCTATTTAAAGTTTACCAAGAAAATTCAAGTAGATTCTGTTTAATGTTATTCCATCTTTTTATTTTATCTGTATAATGCACATTCTACATTCTACATTTTGCCATCCAACACAACACAATACAATCAAATTCAATTCCCCAATTTCCCATTTGATACCATTTCATTCCCCATTCCACATTACAGACTCCAGACTCCAGATTTCACATTTGGCTCATAAAAGTCTAATATTTATTCATGTGTATTTATCTTTTATGGATTTTATACCTTATTTTATTTTTACATTATTCCCGATTTTGAACACTATTATACTGAATACTGGAAACTGAACAAGACACAAAACAAATGCAAAGAAGTTGAAATGTTCAAGTGCACAAAAGGAAAGGGTAAACATAAATAGTAAATTTCCGTAGAGAATTCGAGTTTTGTCACAACATGTGTAGAATTTAGAATAAAAATGAAACATTATGAAATTTTTGTGCATTTTTGTATTCGCGTTTTCAAATGATAGAGTTGACAGTTGAACGTCTGTTGCTGATTGCTAACTAACTAAGAAATAAAGGACAACGGATAAATGCAAACACATTTTGAGTCAACTGATAAGCGAATATTTATATTTTGTGTTTGGCATTTTAACACTTGATGAAAAACCACGTAACAAATAATGGTCATTGGCATTGCAAAATAGTGGGAAAGTCAAAAGTAGAATATTGCAAAATGTGATTTTGTTTTTCTGGTTTTTGATTTCTGGTCAAAGTCAAAGTCCATTTTGCACATGTTAAATTGCACATTGTACATTGAACATGTTAAAGAGAAAAATTGCTGGAAGGCAGAAGAGGAAAAAAGTTTCAAGGACATTCTGAAAGAAGAGGAAAAAACTCGAGTGCCGCCCCACAAAAAAATACAAGAAAGTGTATAAAATATCCATGCAACAGACAATGCACCATATACAATACTTTTCCGTTTGTATATTCTACATTCTACATGTATTTTTCTCTACTGTCCATTGCATTATGTAAGATATAACAGAGCATGCAAAATGCAAATGTATAAACATTAAACATGTATCTATGCATCTATGCATCTTCATTTCAGTCTGTGCACTGTGCAATGTCCACATTTGACATGTTGAATCTTGGATCATTAATTGTATACGAGGCACGAGGCTACGTACAACGTAGAGCCTACACATGTTTTGTGCATTATTCTGAGCTTATTTTTGTCCATCCATTTTTAATCTGTTGTGAGATGCGAGATCGGCCTAGGAATAAATTACAGACCTCAGAGTTTAATTCGCATGATTTAGTCTGGTGGTGCAGGGCTTGTAGTTGTGAATATTCTTGTTTGAAAATTGACGATTCACAACAATGGATAAACAATAGACAATAGACCAGATTTTGCATGTATATCCAAAATCCAATGTGCAATATCCAAATGTGTTGTTATTTTGTGTACGTTCAGTATGACAAAGAATTGAAACAGGGTGGAGGTGAGTGTTGATGAGAGGAAGAGGATTTTATCCATCACATTACTTCCATTTTCCATTTTCCATTCTCTATTGTGAATTGGGAATTGTGACTCATAATAATAATTCCTCTTATCATAAAATATGGAAAGTGGAAAACTGTTGACTGTTGTCTGAGTTGTCTGTTGATAATGCAATGTTTTGTGATGGAATTAGAAATTGGAATAATAATAATAATAATGTATGTTTATTTATGTAATTGTACATGGAGGAAAATTTGAATACAACATTTGCCATCAAAGAACCTCATTCAGTCTTTGAGTTCTGGGTTCTGGGTTCTAGAGACTTGTAGTTTGTTTATATTGTGTTGGTTGTTGAAAAGTTGGAATTTGGAATTTGGAATTTCAGTCTGAGTCTTGAACTTTGATTCTCGACAAGTCCTCCAGATTTTAGATTTTAGATACATTATCAGCAATTTGCAAGGCACAGGCTTGTTTTGCTTTGTATATTTTATTCAATAAGCTACAATTACAACTACGACTACAGCTACAGCTTTCAGCTTCCATCTTTCATCTTGGACATCTTGGAGCATGATGAAGAGGAATTTGGTTCAAAATTCAAAATTCATGGTAATTGTTCCATGTATAAATAAATAGTTCCTGCTTCATTTAATACTTTGGACTTTAGACTTGAGACTTGAGACTGACGATGAAAAGTGGAAAGTATAGAGCATGCAGCACCAGTAGTAGCAGCTGCTGCTGCTTCTCTTTATTACAAAATACAAATGCAATTCACATTTGCTCTGGTTCAATCCTGGATTCTAGATTCTAGATTCTCTAGTTTCTATGGTAGTTTCTAGGCTCTGGAATTTCACAAGATCACCATGATGACATTTGTTGTCAATTAATTTTCATCTCTTTCTCCACTCTCCTCTCTACCGTACTTTGTGCAATTACCATTTCCATTTGCAATTTATGTGTCGTCTATCGTCATTCTTGTGTCGTCTACAATCTGCAATGTATAGTGTGCGTTGCATAGTCAGTGGTAAATGGTGGACTTTGGACATTGGACGAGGGACATGGGACGTGCTGCAATAAATGTAAAAGACATAAAGAGTAATTTCTCCCCCGCAGTCCAATCAAATTAACTTGACTGCCTGCACCACAAAGATGTACAAATAATTACCAGTGTCTTGCTCTCTGCTCCTCGGTTTTCTTTTTCCTCTACGTTTTCTCTCCTTTTTTATTATCACAAGATGAGACAGGAGAGAAAATAAAAAGGACTAGTGACTGGTGACTGGTGACTGGTGACTGGGAATTTAGCTTTCCATTTAACCAACTACCATGAAATTTGTGCTGCTTCTATCTAACAAATGTCTGTAGTCTGTATTCACTATTCAGATGCAACAGTCTAAAAAAAAATGTACGGAAATTACAAACATTACTCGTTGAATAAAAAAACAAAAGTAGTCATTTAAATCATACCAAACATTTATCGTTTGGATTACAAGTGCATTTGATAATTAATTTTCTGGACATTGATGGTTAAATGGAGTTTCTGATAAAATCTAAATGTAGATTCCAGAATTCTAGAATTCTAGAACTCTGCAAATTGGATCCTAAATCCTCAATCCTATTGAATGCATGCAAAAAGCTATCAAAGCAAAGTACAAGAGAAGACATTATGCACAACGTACAATGCACAATAATGATGATGATGATAATGACATGACACAATAAACGATCAATTTAAGAAACACTCGAGACTTTAGCACGATGATGGTAATGATGATGCTCATGAACAAGTCACTCCGCACTCCATTTTCCATTTTCATGATTAACTCGTTGTAAAACCTCCGGGTTAGAGACAAGGTTAAAATGTATCTGGAGAAACTTCACAATTCACTATTTCCAATACACACAACACAACACACACATCCAAATCGACATTGAGAATTGAACATTGAACATTGAACATTTTGAGTGCGGAGTGTAGAGTTTAGAGTGTGGAGTCACTTTATGAGCAGCTTGAGCAAACTGGAGCGGCAGAAGACGAGGAAAGAGTACTTGTGGGAATCATTTGTAAATACTAAATACACACTAGATTCTAGATTCTAGGTTCTAGTATTGCTGTGAATAAATAGATAGCTATTGTATCCTGTACGTTGTGTAGATATATTATATAAAGTAGAGATAAACAGATATTTATTATGCCACCGTTTCCAAATTCCAAGTTCCAAAATACAGCAATTTCCTCATGAAAATGGTGCGATGTGGTAAAATTTCCAGTTGGAACTTGCAAATTGTTCTATTTTAATGACAGTCCACGAAATTCCCATTGATAACACACTATACACTCTCTCGCTCTCTTTCTCTTTCTCTCACTGTCTGTCAATTAGTGATTGGTAGTTTCTCGTAAATTGTGTTTTGTATTTTGTAGTTTATAGTTTTTAGTTTGTGCTGGTGCCTCTGTGCTCTGTGCAAATTGTGCACTAGACACTACACACTAGGCACTAGACAACAGAGAAAACAGAGAATTTGGGATAGGGAATAAACAAGTGTTTGGATGTACTACAATATTATCCCTATTACTGTTATTACTTGGACAGTACACATGTATACATGGATCCATCATGTTTATAAGTTTCCCATGGTGTACTTGCACTTGTACTTGTAGTTGTATGCAGTGTACGGTTTACAGTAGGTGTAGTTGAACTGGAGGTTGACGGTAGACAGTTACAGTAGTAATATGCATTATGCATGGAATATAGAATATGGAAGCATGGAAATTTGCGGTAGGTAATTTTATGTATTGGACGGGAAATGAGAAGGTTTCTGTACATTAGTTTAGTTTGGTTTGGCTCAGTTTCGTCTCCTCTTTACATTTATTTTTCTGTTTTTATCGACTAAAAACTAAGACGCACGAGGCCCGGTCTCCGGACTCCGTTATTTGGTTCTTTGATCTTTGGTCTTCCACCACTTACTTAAATGTAGCCAAGTTAGTTGTCCATTCTCTTTAATATCCAAAGTACCACATCACATTTATTTTTTTGTCATTTCACCATCCATAAACTACATATTACGTACAAAATACAAGATACAGCCTACAGTTTAGAGTTTAGAGACTAGAGACTAGAGTCTAGAGACTGGGTTAACCGAGTAGCGAGTCCAAACCCAAATCCAAATCCAATCCATCATGTCCCTGCCTTCCGAAATGAAATTAGATTAGGGACAGGAAATATATTTTATGCACTACATATATTAGTATACTCTGTCTATATCTATAAGCATGTAGGCATATATTGTGTTTTTTGTCCTACTGCCGCCTTCCTCATTCCACTGTCCTCTATACTCTATACTCTCTGTATGTTTACTATAGATCCTGATGATGATGATGATGATGATGATGAAGTGTGCAGGTTTATATAACACGTATAACGTGTAAAGTGTAGAGTGTAGAGTGTAGAGCACACAATGAAAACAGAAACAGTGCATGTCAGATCCCTGACTTTCTCTTTCTTTCTCTCTAGTCGCCATCAACCACCAACAAAGAAAAATTCCAGTTGGGCTTTCTCCTTTCTTCTGCGTTTTCCCTCTTCGCTTTCTTCCGGTTTTACCCAGTTTATAGTTTATACACGAGATCTACTTTATACTTTATGCAAGTGAATCATGCACTATCACCTACTTATGCAGTTTCCATCATATGCTAGACATTAGACATTAGACACTAGACACTAGACTGTAGACTGTAGACACTTGGATTCCAATTCTTAGTTGAATCTTGGTCCCCATGGCAATCTTCCTCACTTCACATTTGATAGCCCAACGTCCATTGCAGTTCACCATTCGCCATTCGCTATCGTCTTTTGAGACTTGATACTTGGTACATTTAGCACATTTCCATTTTCCACATTTCACATGCTACCGCTCACTTTATAATACTTTATTATTTATGCCGGGGTTTCCTCTCCGTTCCATAACATTTACAGGCACAATCACCTTTTTTATTTTTTTCTCCCTTTCTTCCGTTTCTAAATTCATGTTCTCCAAGGATTCGTAATTCGGAGCTCGGAGTTTAGAGTTCTGAATTCGGAATTCGGCCTCAATCCACAATGTAAGATGGAATATTATCTATAGATTCCGAATTCATTATTGCTATCTTTCTCAAATGACCCTGCATAACAAGTAACAAGCAAGGTGGCTATTAGCTATTGGCCCCGGGCCAGTAGCAACTTTGTCTTTTTCGTTTTCATCAAACCCTCGTTTTGCAAACTATTACAATAGCCACAGTGTGTACTGTGTACAGTGTACACTGGACATGAGATAATGTGCTATATTCTGTGTTCAAGTTAAATATTAAATATTAAATAGCCTCCGACTTTATTTATGCATGTAGAAAGTAGAAAGACTAGACTATTTTTTGCTGTTTTTCATGCTATCGATTTGTCTCAATTTTCTGTTTCAAGTTCCAAATTCCAAATTCCAAACTATCAGCAACCACCCAACGGAAATGTATATTTATTATTTACACAAGAATCGTTTTTAAAATTGTTTAATTTTGTATGCCAAAAATCAAATGTTCTCCTGCAATTTGTATAATTTTCCTGAATTTACATGGTACATGGTATATGTCCAAATTTTGAATGTCAAATGTCCAGTGTAAAAAGTTGATCTCGTAAATGGTATACATTTGTCTAACAAGCAAAACGAATTGGGTAAAATCAGGAGTAAAAGCGGTGTAGGGTGTTTGTTGATCCTTGATCATGTTTTTCAACAACTCGACTTGAAAATTCAAATTCGAGTGGTAGAATTGAGAATTGAGCATTGAGATACAAGGGATTTATGTGTATACTTGCATTATTCATGCTTTCTCCTTTCTCCTTGACTCTACATGTCTAGCCCTGCTAATATTGTATGCTGCAAACAGTAGGTTGTATAGGCAGTAGGCAGTAGGCACACCCATAATCCATAACCGGTAACCGCAACAAAACAGAATCAAGAGGTGAACAGTGAGCAGTGAAAAGTGTAAGAGTGGATAAAAAGAAAGGTAACGGAAAACGGAACACGCACACCAGCAACCAGCATTGATTCAATCCGCAATCCAGTAATTATTTATGCGTCTAAGCGTCTAACTGGGCATGTTATGTGTAATATGTAATTAAAGTTGAAGTAAAAAATTCAAATATCGATCGAGTTACACTTTACAGTCCAACGTCGTAATTCTACATTGTACATTATACTGTACCACAAATATATTAAATATTTATATGCATAATATTTTTCCGGAAAGCTATAAATCTTTGAAATTTACATAATTCTTTAAAAAGACAGGCTTACCATGTACCATGTGTATTGTGTGTTGTGTATTGTCGTTATATTATATATTAAATTATGTGGCCGATAACCAAGCTCCGAGCTTCGAGTCGCTAGTAAGTAGTCGGTACGAATGGAATTCGAATTTAATCGCATTACATTGCGTTGTATATTATTGTGTTATGATTTTGATAAGGATGAAAGATAAATTGTAGAGCTTGTTTTGGCATGTAGAATGTAGAATCACCGTTTTGAGTTTTGAATTCAGAACACTAGTCACTGGCCACTAAATACTAAACACATAATTGTATTATGTCAAAAATTCAAAATGTTCATAGTTCCGACATACATATATGAAATATATACATAAATATTATATTAAAGTCGTGTCCATATCGTACATATGTTTTGTGTTTGTGATATTCGATACGGAATAAAAAATTATTTACAATTTCCGTTGTTGCATGACGTTGAAAAAAATTTAAAAAAATGTCCTTGCTTTGTTACTACTTTGCGAATACTACTAAATATTACATATACACATGTATGAACCAATAGTGAACAACAGTGAATAATTTTAACCTTGGATTCGTACAAAGTAAAAACTACAAAGGTGCAGCATTAAAACACGCCAAACGGCAAATGACAAATTAAAGTAATGCTTCATACATAATAAAATGTGCAGAAAATTCTACGCTTTTAAATTAAACTTGAGGCTTGGAGTCTGATTCTGGAGCCTGGAGAATACTAAATAAAATAAAAAAGTTCATGAACCATAATCCGTCATCACATGCTGTATGTACAATGTACAGTAGCATTTGTTGGCAGTTGGCATTACACTGCACAGTGTACATTGTATAATGTATAATATATCGTGCAAGACGGTGAAATTCCCAGTCCCAAGAAACCAAAAGTATACAGCACACAGTCAGTTGACACGCACACAACAACAACACTCACAAGGAAACAATAAAAAACTAAGAGGAATAAAAAAAGTTGAGTTTTGTGTCATGTGCTCAGGAAAAATTTAGTTTTATGTTTATTACCATCATCATCATCATCATACGTACGATACTTGTCCAATTTTTCTCTAAATTTGATGAGAAATGAGAAATATTAAATAAAAGTGGACTGCGGAAGAGAGATATGAGGAAAACGTAATGAGAAATGAGGTAAAAGATAAAAGGAAAGGAGAAAGGAAGGGCTGATCAAAATTTCAACCTTATATCAATCGTGATATTATTCCTCTGCGATTTAAGGCGTAATAATATTAAGCATTCCAGATATTATTACTTCTCTTTCACAACTCATAACAGCTGGAAAAATTCACAGCACATGTGAACAGTGAACAAGTTTCAAGTTTAGAGTTTAGACGTTAGACGAATTCAAGTGTTCAAAGTTGTTCTGTAGACAGTAGATAGTAGAAAGATAACTTGAGATTTGATATTTGACCTTTGACCTTTTGCTTACTGTCTGCTAGCTGCTAGCACAGATAACATTGATAATTTCCATTCCAAAAAAGTTCAGGGTTGTCAGTTTGTCTGTAGCAAAAGTAGGAAATTAAAACAACTTAAGCAAAATTCCAATTCTATATCAAAAGCTCACAAGTCCACTTTAGTTTATTTGTTTATTTATAAAAAGTAATTTTGAGGATGTATTTGAATTTGAGATTTTTCATGAAAATTTGTATAAAGTCATGAGCCCTGATAACTAATAATATACTACATAACAGATAACAGTCCACTGAACCAGGCTGAATTGTCAGTGTTCAAGGTTGAAGTGGATAGAGAAAAAAGAGTTTGTGAAAAACATGAAAATATCTACAATCTACAACCCACAACCCACATTGCACTAGTCACTAGACGCTAAAAATAAGACAGAGTTGCGGCTTGTGGTTGTTCCTTGTTCATGAAACGAGAAATAAACCATTTACATTTACAAGTTACAAACACAATTTTTATCTGAATCCTGAATAAACAGAGTATTTGTAGTTTGTAGTTTGTAGTTTGTAGACACTTGTATTTGTATTTGTACAGCTTTAAATGCTTTTGAAGGCGTCAACATCCACATTTTCGTCACTTCTCACAACTCACAGGGAACAAGTTCTATCCACTGTTTTATTCGGATGTCAAATACAGCGAGCAGTGGATTTAATGTACTTATTTATTAAGTTATTATAGTCCCAGTCTTAATAATATGACAATTATTTACTAGTGATGAATATAAATGGTAAATGATGTAAAGTGTACAGTGTACAGTGTACAAGGAACACGTAAAATACATTACATGGGCTAATTACTCAATTTGTGGTATAATGTGTTGTATTTTGCGTATTGATAATTGATATTGATGTATTGGTAGGTAATCGCACCAACGAATATCCAATATCCGATTGCCGGTTGTCGGTTGCCGGTGCCTGGTAATTATACAATCTACAGTATGTAGATAAATTGTAGGAGTATGCAACATAAAACTTGAAACATAAAGCAGGTACGTCCATTAGAAATTTTGTCATTATTTTTCGACATTGACTGTAATATGTAATGTGTAATACACAGAGTACAATATTATTTGTTATTTGTTGAGGTTACACACCTTTATCAGACACGGCCTAATTGTGAACTTGTGTACCTACAAAATACAAAATACACACCCATAAATAAGACACTACGCATTTTATTTGCATAATGTGTACTTATCTAGCTTATGTCATGTGCCGTGTGTCTTCTCTCTCTTTCTCTCTCTGTCTCTATGTTAAATGTTATTTTAGCAGGAGTTGAGGTGTGGGTAATGAGAGATAATAGATATTTAATGGATTATTATTATCATTATTATCATGGCTGATAGAATATACATAGAATATCCCCATTTCACCATTCCAAAGAGTTATATATATTAAATAATGATAAATAATTAACTTGTAATAGGTTGTAGAATTCAGAATGTACATGTTGTACAGTATTAAGTATCAAGTATAATTAATATTTGCAAAATAAATGAAGCATAAGTTATAAAATGTATTATGTGAATTTTGTAAAATTAGAAATAGAATCCACCTTTTCATTTTCTATTTTTTATGTTTTAATTTTGTTTTCTACAATTCGAAATTCGAATACTCGCTCGAACTGACGAAATTCTAACAAAGCGTAATACGTAGGTGTCATTGGACGTTGGACGGGAGACTGAATAATTAGTCTACCGAATATCTAATATCCAATATCCAATCCTCATTAAACTTGTAACTTGGTCGGGAATCGAAAAGTTTTTCAATTTGAATTTTGAATCATTTTGTTTTTCACGCACAATGCGAATTTGAATATATTTTGCACATTGTACAAAAGACACAAGACACAAGAGCAAACACTTTTATTTCGTCTGTATAATTGAAAAATTCAATTTCCATTTTAATTTGAAAAGCTACCTACATGTACATGTCTTTGCCGTACACCATACACCGCCCATTTTACACTGTACTTTCAATTTTGGAAAAACGGACAAAAAGTGTCTGGTTTGGTTTGTCTGGCTGTTGGTTTTTTGCTCTCAGTTGTCTCCATTTCCTATTTCCCATCTCCAACTTTTAATTGAATCAATATTCAACATTCAACATTGAGGTGAATTTCTTTTTCATTTAACTATCGAAAGGTGAAAACTTGACAAAAGTACCTTCGTAATATGTTATACTTTGTACATTGTACAATGTACTAGAAAACTTTGGACTTTGGGTTGGAAAAGTTTAGAAACGTACCTCAAAAATGTAGGTACTCATCCTCAGCACATCTATCTGGTCCACAATTTACAATGTCTATAGTGTACATTGTACATACATAGTTTTCAACCGTACAGTAGAAAAGAATTATCAGTAATAGATAAAATGTACTGTGGGCTCTGTACAACTAAGCAAATTAAAAAGTTTACTTTCTTTTTTATCCCCTTATTATCAATTGAGAAGTGAGAAGAGTTTGAGAGCAAGTTTTTCCATATTACACTTTCTACAATCCAGAAGTTTTGCAATCCACTTCTCTACTTCTCCGTTCTGCATTCTCCACGCTTTCCACATATTCCATATGTCGTGCGTCATAATATATAATATATTATGAGACACATAATATTATTGAGAATGAAGATTAGCCATCCTAATTATTTCTATGATGAGGATGACGACAATACACAATACAATTTAGGATTTAGGAAACTTTGAGGCATGCTCTCACATCTTACAGTGTACAATTTACAGTGCTCTCAACTCTCAATATAATTACAAATTATAATATGAACTTGAAAATAATTACGAATTCTCTATTATAGATTGTTCTACGTGGCGCAGCAAAATTACGTTGAATATTGAATATAAAATTAGTGACTAATGATTAATATTCCTTCGATGAACGCAGAACGCGGGTCGTAGATTGTAGGTCATTGATCATTCTTCTTCCCTGTTTTGGATTTTGCTCTTTTGTCACGTCCTCTCTTCTTTTGGTCTATAAATAACATACAAATCCCAATCTTCCTTCTCCTTCCACTTTCCACTTTAAAAAATGTAATTAAAAATCAAAGTCAAAATGAGAGAGCACTGAGTATTATAAATTATAAATCATACATGTTCAACGCTCAATGCTCAATGCTCAGTTTAGAAAATATTACACATTTTTCATAGTTATCTGTTTTTATTTTATTTAGTTAACCTTTTTTCTGGCAATTTCCTGTGGATTTGACGATAACTTTGTTTCTCACTTTGATTTTGCTGCATTATTCTCTGCATCAGAAAGTCTATAATCTACAACCTTGAGGACATTAGTCTTATTTTGCTTGAAAAGGATTATGTTTTTTCCTTCCTCTTTATTGAAATTTGAAATGTGATAAAAATGTGCATAAAATATAAAATATAAAATTGTCTTTTACTTGTAGATGAGCACTTTCTGGCTCAACTCTTGAAAACTGTAACTGTTATATTGAAGTATCGTGTGTTTATATTTTACATTTTATATTTAAAAATATAAAAAAGACTCAAGGTTTTCCTCAAAACTGATGTTGACAGTTTAAGGACTTTAGTATTTTGTATTCCGTGTTCCATATTTTTCCTCTTTCCGTTCTATTTGGAGTTCGGCTTTGAGTTTTGAGTCTTGAGGCTTGAGTAATAAAACTGCTGCAAAAACTTTTTTTTCTAATTCAAAATTCAAAAGAGCTTATTTATAAGAGCTTAGTATGTAGAATGTAGAATGCAGAATCTAGAATGAGGAATGAAGAATGAGGAAGCAGCTTTGCAGAAAATGAAGGGGAAAAACTCATCCACTTGTCTCCAGCAAAATAAACAGTGTGGAAAAGTTTTGCAATAATGGAAAATGTGTAATGTATTGAGAATTGAGAGTTTAGAAAGCACTTAATGTCACAGTTCTTTGTATTTTATATTTTATCTACGGCAAAATGAAATGGCTCGACTGTATATTGTAGACTGAAGGCCATTTCAATGCTCAATGTGCTACTCACTACTCACAACTCGCATTCCATTTCTATCTTCTTTCTATATTATTTCAATCTTTCCTTATTCAATTCCAGATTGAAATCAGCCGTATTTATAAAGAAAGTTTTTTCTTTCACTCTACAATCACCTCATCTTTATCATTTGTAATTTGCCATTCTTGATGATTCACTCACTCGTCACAAGTTCATTGCGATGGAGTTTGCGAAAATATTCCGATACAAAATACAACGTACAAACTATTGATAAAATATTAATTATTTTACCATTCAAATTCTGTGGTTAGTGGTTATTTTCTTTTATATGATAAAATCCTCTTTTGGTTCTTGACTATTAATAATAAAATAGAACATGACAAAAAGAGCGGAAATCCTTTAATCTTCTTGACTCGATGAATCAAATGGTAGTAAAACTCCTTCTCCACTTTCTCTCTTTGAAATTTGATACTTATACATGAATTGTATCAAAGAGTGGAGAGTAAAGAGTGGGGATTTGTGAATGAACTGAAAGGATACTTGAAAAGTATCAAGTGGTACTTGATACTTGAACCAAGAAAGCACATAATATCTCCATTCCACACACTACACACTAATACATACGATGTGTAAACGCAACATCAAGTACAAACTCCAGACTTGTTTCGAGATTCGAGATTCAGCATTCAGCATTCAAGAATCAAGATTTAAATCCTAGCTCAAATTATTTCAATATGCACCAGACATGTGTGCATGATATTGTAGCACAAAGTACAATGTACAAAACTTTTGATCAAAGTAAAAGTTAAAGAGAGTCAGATTTGGATTTGGACTTGGGTAGTCGGAAACGGATTCGGAGCTGATAAAAAAGACATTGGCAGAGTGGCCATTACAGCTTATTTATTATTTATGCACACAAGTACCCAGTACCCAGTGACCCGGAATTTTCCAGGATATACCGATCTACTTATATGTATATTGTTTATTATATATTATTATATGTACCGATGACCGAGTTTTCTGGTGTAATGTCAAATGTAGTTGGTTGTTGGTGTATAAATACTATAAATATTGTGTAACTATTTTAGCTACGTTTTGTACGGTAGTTTATGGGATGAGAGTTGAATGAAATGTGGAAAATGAACTCAAGTGTAACAACTGTTCCGCTCCTCTCCTCCAGGAACCCATACTTCATTACTTTCATTACTTTCATACATCATAACAATATATATTACGTACTATTCAACGGTTAAACTGTTATTTGTATATAGAGAATGAGAAGTATATTGTAGTTTGCAGTGTTTGGATTTTGGATAAATATCATTATAACATATAATATTGAGCATTGAACATTGAACAAGAATATATGAGAGGACTATGAACTGTCGAATGTCGAATGTCGCCTGCAATTTTTAATACGAGAATCTAGAATACTAGAATATCATACTAGAGAAAATAAATTCGTTACCATTTACAATTTACAATTTAGGTACGAGCTAAACCTGCTGATGATACTTTTATCCACTTGAAACTTGAAAGCTTATCTATGCAAATCAAGAGTCCTATTCGTATCTTCTCTCTCTATATTCTGAATTTGTGTATCTATATTATGTATGCTCACGATTCATGATTAATGTTTAATGAGTACTCGTTTTTGCCGGAACATGTACTTTTGTATTTGTCACAAGTCACAAAATAGGACCGAGTCCAACTTTACTCATCGTTTGTACTTCCATTTTCATTCCACTTTCCTGGTCATTCACTGGAAACTGAAAACTAGAAGCTGGAAAGCAAAATTTAACATCAAGCTCTGCATTTACTCGCCTGCACTTTCTCTCTGTTTGTGTCTGTGTCTGTATTTCATTCATTCAGTGTCTCATTTTTCTCCAGCCTCCAAACTTTAGTCATGATATACGTACACAATACACATAATAACTTTCATTCTCCACCGTGGTTTATTGCACTCTTGTACATGGTAAATTGTAAATGGTAATGCTCGTTGACAAGATGCATACTTAATACACAATGCAAAATAAAACAGAATACTAGAATATTCTACTTTATTCAACTTTGCGCTTCCTCTTTAGCTCTGGGCAACACATCATACAGACTACAGGCATTCTTTTACGCATTCATTTATTCATCCTTCATTCTCATTTCTCCGGTTTTCTACTCGAATTTGTGTTTGTGTACTGGATAAAAAGTAAAAAGTCGACAGACCGTGATAACACACTTCCGCACAATGATTACAGGATGATTATGATTATGATGTCATATGAAAGATGATGATGAAGATGAAATCTCAAATCTCAAATCTGGGCCTGTAGCCTGTAATCATAAAGATGCGGGTCATTATTTGAGTAAGTTTTCTACCAGAAAATTTGAACTTTTCTCTAAGGTCTACAGTCTACAGTCTACACTAGAAACTAGTGCCAAAAACTGATACAAAATCCAGAATACAAAATACAGACATCCTGCAGGTTTTTTTATTTTCAAATCAGTCACAAGTCACAAGTCACAAGTAGCTACTACGAAATACGAAATATCACGTCAGTCAAAAGAATAAAAGCTCGCATTAGATTGTTGTTTGTTGTATGTGTAACACATAATGTGTTACGTAAACGGGAAAAGGTACAAGGGTACCTAAATTTCACTAGACACTAGACACTAGAGAGACTTGTAAAAGTTGTATGTTAAACATATAACATAACCCATCACACATCAACATCACCCATCACCTATCAGCAGTTCTATTTTCTATTTTATCGTTCCCGAAAGTCGAAATACCGCCCACCGAATACAAAATACAGAATACCGAATCCCAAATGCTGAAATCTAAAATGACTGTTTATTTCCTATTGTTACTTGGCATTTGGCTACGGATAAAAACAAAGGCAAAGGTTTCATTCCCGATTCCCATACAACCAACTCTGTATAGTTTTAGTTGTTTGTTGTGTTGAAAATTTCCATCGAGAATGTATCCAGAATCCAGAATCCAGAAGTGATTTTTCTCTTCTCACAAAATCCAATCCAATCCAGTTTCGATCGAAAAGCCTTTAACCACAAACCACAGTGATCACAGCTTTCTAGTTTCTGCTTTCAATTCCAAGCCCAAGCCAAAAACCAAGGCTGCACGTACAAAATGTGTGAAGATGTGTCTTTTCTCCACCATTAATAACAAAAACATTTCCATTTCGCCTCCAACCTCCAAACTCGAAACTCGAAACGCCAAACGCCAAACTGAACACTAAACACTAAACAAGAACAAAGCAATGCACAACCATGCATAAAATACTTGGAAATATCTACTAAATACAAAACATACGGAGTAAATAAATGCAAAATCCCCAGTCTCCAGTCTCCAGTGCCAGATTCAGGAGTGTGTATTGTATATTACACATTGAAAATTGAACAACTGGAGGCTAATCAAAATCTCAATTGGAATTTGGAATTTGCAAATTTGCAAGTATGCAGAATCCACAAAAATTCAGCTACATTTTGTCAAATTCCATTCAGTGTTCAGTGTTCAGTAACTAAAACGACTGGAAAATGGTGTGGCTTGTAGCGTGTAGAATGTAAATTTGAAATTTTATATTATAAAAACTGCAAACAGACGAACAGACAAATCAACTACTGAGTATTTGATACTTGACTCTTAAATCACAACACAATTCTTTATTCAACTGTTTTTCTGTACGGAGGAGCAAATAAACAAAGGAGAATCATATAAAATTATATAGGTTTGTTTTTGTTTGTATTTGTGTTTGTCTGTGGAGTGTGGATGAGCATCATTAAATTTTAAAAGATTATGTTTGTGTAATTTCCTCAACAAAATAATCTTTTCATTGATCACTCGAAATCGAAATTCAGGATTCAGTGTTCAATACTGACGATTGACGATTCACGATGTACGATGTTATTGTTCATTGTTCATTGTTCGGAGTATTATTCTTGGAACTATTTCATGAGTTATGAGTTTGATTTCAAAAATAAGGGTTGTGCCAAGTCCAGTGTCTAGAGTCTAGAGTGTCACTTGCAGCAATTGCCAATGTTGTGGATTATGAATGTAAATACCAGACAAGGTACAATGCTTTACTCTTTGTGGTTTGTGCGTTGTAATTAATATTATGCAATGTTATGAATCATGAAACATGAAACAAATGTATGAAACGGAATGGAATGGCAAACGGCAATGGCAAAAATGAAGGTGGAGAGGGAGTGAAAATAATCAGTGCGTTGAGTGTTGAGTGTTGAAATATGTATAACCTCGTGACTCTTGACTCGTGATGTAAAATATGCGTTTGTACTTTGTATTAGGTACTAGGATTTGGGAAGTTGGGATGTTTGGATGTGTCAAAAAGAAATACCGCCGACTACAGAGATTGTGATCAGTTCAGTTCAGTTCGGATCAGATCAGATCAGATAAAGAGAACTGAACAAGAAATTTTCTAGTGATTGGCAAGCGAGATATGTAGAATAGAAAAGTATCCTGTATCCAAATCTAAAATCCTGTGTGTTTTATTCATGCACATTGTACATTGTACTTGTGTATTGGATATTGGGTCTTTTTCATGTTCTTCTTCTTGTGAGTTGGGAGCTTAACTATTTTTAACTATTACTATTTACCATGCACCATGTACAATCGCGTGTCGTTTACGTGTGTGTGTGTGTGTGTGAAATATTCAAGGAGGATTGCAATTTGCAACTTCAAACTTCTATTTATACGCTCTTGAGATTTGAGATTTGAGATATTTTATGTCTCTTTAGTTTTCATGTAGTGTAAATTCTAAATTCAAAAGATGCAAAAAAATGTACATCTCTTGTGTCTGTAGTCTGTAGTCTATGTAATATATAGACTATAAATTATACATACAATAGGTAAGTTTAGGTGTTCAGTGTTTAGAGCTCAGAGAAAAAAAAGGTTGGTGAATCTCTGTCTTTACACTGCATACTTCATTTTCCTCTTCCTGTCTGTATATTGTATAATGTATAGTCATGTTCATTTTCTTGGTTTGGTTTGGTTTGGTTTGGTCTCCCTGCTGGGTGATGTCATTAGTCTAGCAAAGTAAAGCAAAGCAACGGATGTAGGAGACACTCGAGTCTTCAGTTTAGAGTCTAGAGTCTTGAGCCTTGAATCTTAAATCTTGTTCACGCTAATGTGCAATATGAAGCAATTACACGGCTGCACTGTCAAGAAAAGTAGAAAATTACAAAAAGTGACTTCTTTGCTCCATGATCTTTTTACGGCAACTACATTTCCGACTTGAGACTGGAGACTTTGTTCCTCGCAACATGTACCAGTTACTAGTGTAATAACAAACGAGTAGTTCTTTACTCTCTTTTTACACTGTCTGTTTCTCTTTGTGTATGTGTGTAGTGTCGCCTCTGTCTCTTACTATTATAATATTACTTGGAGTTTGGAGTGCAAGAACTGAAATATGTACTGCTGTGTGAAAAGAACTAGTTCACATGTACCCTCCCTTCTGTGAAAAGGTGGAATAGAAAACAGAATAAAGATTGTATATTGTATATATGTACAGTGTACATTTTACATATGTGTAATGTGTACTCATCACTTTCTTTTGGGGATTTTCTCCGTACCTTGTTAGTTTGAAGTGGAACGGATAAGACACAGGGTAAAGAGTAAACCAAAACCAGAAGATTTCTACAATCTACATTCTACATGGTTTCATTCTTCGTATCTTTTTGTTTCAGTGCACTCGGCTTTTTTTTATGTGACAGAATTCTTGTTGTTTTAGCTCTTGGTTTCCTTTTCTCATCTCCTGCTGTGACAGTGTTTTCTTCACTTTTTATTCTCAAAGACCTTCGTTTTTTCTTTTACTCTTCTCCTTTGTACAAAAATTAAATAGATACCTCGGGTTATTTTTCAATCCTTGAGACTTGAGTGAAGTGATTCAAAAGGATTGTACTTGCATTTGCAATTTCTTCAGTGATTGTGTCTTGTCTATAAATAATATAACCAAATCGTATATTACGTAATACGTAATACATAAAGTACATACAAAAGGTGAAAGCAGTGATTTTTTGATTTTTTTTAGTTATTTTTCAATGGTAGCTTAACCATCGATGGTTTACGCGGGATTGTGTTTGAATTGTGGTTTTAATTTTTGATTATTTTCTAATCCTAAATTCTAATAACCTGTGTAATTATTTTAATTATAATTGTTTTTATCACGGAGTTTTAATAAAGTGACTGAAAAGTGTGAGTGTCTGTTTAAAAGAGGATTCAAAAGGTTGTATAATATTCTACTGTGTCCTGTGTCCAGTGTCGAGATATGTGTTTTGTTTGGAGTATAGAATCCTCATAATATTTGACATTTGACAGTAGTGTTTTATCGTAAAGAAAAATAGTCGAGGATGATTCTAAAAGTCTTGTATGATGTCCGATCAAAGTTGTTCTTGGTGCAGTTGTTGAGAAAAACTGGAAGCTGAAAACTGGAAAAATAAAGGAAAGACTAGAAAAGAAAACATTGTTTGACTCCTTTTATTTTTTCAACAAAAAGTGGAACAATATAATAATAAATCACTCTTTCCTCTTCTTGCTCCAGTAAGCAGAAAACAGTTGTGTAATGTCCATGGTACATAATAACTATAGACATTGCTGGTTGCTGGTTATTATTTAGCGGAGGATGAGGATGTGAGGATGACAAGTAAAATCTTCCTTCAAAAAACAAGGTTCTGATTTTCTCCAACCTTCAAAAAATATGACCCACAAAGCTTCCATGATTATACTGAGAGCTGAACACAGATAGATAGATAGATGTATTACTTTATAATATAATTTATATAGTTGAATTTTTTTCTTGGTTATATATTATTATATACTAGTTTTTGAAACCTGAAAATTCGGAGGATTTTAAATTTCAAGTAGTCAAAAGGTATCATCAAATAAGAGTTTCTATTCAAATTGAAAACTGGGCATTGAGCCCCTGTCAAAAGTCCAATGTCGAATTATTTTATGATTGACTATTTTATGAGCTTGGCTCATCACATGACATGACGTGACAGCTTGTACATGATACATATTTTTGTTTACATTTCTCTTAGACTGCAAAAATACACCGACAAAAAATGTTACTTACATTTTATATATCCGAGTGTATCATGTGAATTCCTGTTTCATGGAAAATGCAAATTGTAAGGAGAATGATGAGAGTTGTATTTTGCATTTTGTAGTTTTTGTAGTACAAAAAGTTAAACAGCATGTTATTGTATTTTGTATTCCTGTTTTTTGGCTACAAGCTCCTTTCAGTCGCTATATCCAAGACCCGAGACTGGGTTTTTTCTGATTTCTGATACCACTACTAGTTATACTGCTAATACTTTTTGCATCCCACGTAATACATAAATGAACGTCATGTATTAAGTACATAAAATGTATTAATAGTATAGCTTACTTTGTAGAAAAAACAACCTTGATAACATCTATAGCTTCCGTAGTAAAACAAAATTGAAAGAGCTTTTCTCTTTTCGTAACTCTCTAGTCTCTAGTTTCTAGACATCAACCGGAATTCGTAGCTTGTTTTGTTGTTATTTTCTTTTTCATGTTCATGTACAAAATGTACATTCTAAGTACATACCTACAACATAATAATAATATTATTATTATTGGTAGTTACATAGAAGTATTTGATGTCAAAAATATAAAACTTGAAACTTGACAAACGAAATCTAATGTAAATACTGATGTTTAAATTGAATAGAGTTCATGGTACGATAATATAATATTATGAATACTAAAATTTATTGTTATTGTTTTTTTGTTTGTTTTATTTCAGATGTTTTTTTTACTTTCATCCCGTATGAACTTCTGAACGTGAAAAAGGAACAAGGAGAACCAGAGCAATAACAAGGATTCTACCAGAATTCTATCAAAATAATAATAATATAATTTACAAGTGACGAAAATAAATAAATAAATAAATTTAGTGTTTTTAAAAGCATCAAAAGCAGTGTTTAGTGTTTGTGTCGTGTAAATTGTGAATACGTAGAGCATGTGATAAAATTCTTCAAAGTGCATCCAAGATCCAAGTCTGATGGAGTTACGGGTGGCTTTGAGGATGAGCATGCAACCATACAAATAAATTGAAAAAAGAAAAGAAAAAGAAGAGCGCTGAAGTGATTAAACATCTTTGTTAATTCAACAGTTTAGGTAAAACATAATATTATTATTATTATTGTATTTCATTATTTTTATAGTAAATATCTTATTGCTTGTATATTTCACACAATAAAACCATAATAATAATCATTTTTACTAATGAATTTAGTATAATTTAGCTCAGTAATTTAAAAAAAAATGAGTAAGTGTTTCTAAGAAAATATCATGCCGTTTTGTTTTATTTGTACTTTGTACTTTAGGAAGCTAAAGGAGCCAGATAGGGGAAAGGATGGAAGAAAATTTATCTGTTCCGGGATTTTCTCCCAGCAGAGATGGCGGAACCGGTGCCTGTTCAACACCGTCGTCTCCTCGTCTATCAAACCGCCTGGGTAGAGTCACGCGACTTCTTTCACGGTCAGATGCTAACCTTGTGCACAGCTTGAAGGTAGGTGTCAACTCTGTGTAACATTTTTTGGATACATTCAGTTCTATTTTCTATTCCTATCTTTGCGTCTCTCTTAATATTATTATTAGTATCGTTGTTGTTGTTATTATTTTCTTTCTCTCAAGACTCAAGACTCAAAATTCTTGCATGTGCTCCCTTCCTTTTCTATCTGCTATCTTCTTCTGTATTCTGTATCTTTGAGTTTCGTCATGTGCAAATGTTGTTGCATGTTTTTGTTGACAGTACCTTGTGCTTTGTGTCTTGTGATTTTGAAACACCGACAGAGATGTATATATATATAGTTGAAAATCATGCCAAAAATTACACATTACAGTTTGCAGAGTCTCAACATCCACACTGAACATTTATAAATATTTCTACAACTCGCAGTAGTAAAAATAGTGGTAAAAAGTATGCACAAATTGCATTTTGCATTACCGTCTAAAGTCTAAAGTACACTTTATGCTGCACATTACAAAAAATGTTAGTTTGAAATGCAAGTACTATAATATTCTACTTTAACTTTAACAGTTTTGAATGCTGAAGCATCCAAAAATCTCATTACTCATTAAGAATGATTTATTTATCAGATCAGACATGAAAAGCTCACCTTTCACATCACCTTTTTTTGTGAGCATGATTTTTGTCTCTTTATCTATTTTCCTTCTCGCATGTCAAAAGTACAAAACACGAAGTACAAAATAGAATAAAATAGAATGCAGAGTATAAAATGCACATGAAGCATGAAGCATGAATAATATGCTTTTTCTCGCACAAGGTGCACAAGACACAAAGAAAAGCATTTTTTTGTAGCTATTGTATATTGTATACTGTATTCATGAAAACGAGGTTCTTTTCTCTTTTCAAAAAAAGTTGTATTCAAATCCAAGTCTTTTCATCTTTATTTATGCATGCAATGAGATAATGAGAGAAGGAATGAAAGATATGTGAAGGAAAAGAAGGAATGTCAAAAAGAGTGCCTAGAATAAAAATAGAAAAAAAATAATCTGGCGATGCTCGCTGCTACTATGGATAGTTTATAGTTAGACATTAGACATGCAACGTGAAGGTACATGTGCTCTTTGGAACATTCTACATTCTACATTCCTATTCTAAGCTTTTCCTCATCTTCGTCTTTGTCTATTTCTGCTGATTGCTACTAAAAAGATCAAAGTGGAGATGAGGAGAACGTAATTTCATTTCCTTTACCTTAAAAGACAGAGAAAAGGTCAAAATCGCGAAGCGAAGACGACTGGAAACTTTTTACGAATCTTGGTTTTAAAACCTTTTTTTGACAAGTCATTGGATCGTGAGACTATATATGATATACAGATGAATTTGACATATGTTCAATGTCAATATGTATACATTGTATTATATCCATGCTATATACTGTATACTGCTTAATTTATAATGCATAGGGTACATAGAAGGTATGTGACCGTAATTCGGGTAGACGGCAGACTACAAATTTAGTTGAAGATATCTGTCTGCCTATCTATTTGTCTTTTCCATTTCGTACCTGCCGACTTGAACTCCTGACTACATTAATACTAATGCTATTAACTACTGACTACCTCCGTATATTTATTCAAGTCAACAGCTCATACAGTCACAGTTTTAAAATTTTATCCATGCGACGTCCTGCACGTAGTACTCTTCTGCTCTCCAATTCCTCCATTTTACCGTGCATTTTCTGATTGAATGTGAAACCTCAAAATTTTCCCATGCTAAAAGTGTACAGTGTACACTTTGTACATTACAAATTACAAATAAAATCCTATTTGGCGAAGGAAATCGACATTGAACATTGAACATGGACTTTTATGTCTTTGCTGGCCCCTTGTTCTATTTTTCCGGTTCCACAGATCCGGCTCCTCCTTCTGCCTGTCCTGTTTCAGAATTTAGAATCATTTGCCAGGAATGATAGATGATAGATGTGAAGAAAAAAGAGTTTAGAGTTTGGAGTATATAGCACATTTTTTTTCTGATAGCTGATATCTGATAATTGATTCACTATACAGCTATACTCTATATGAATTTTGACATTGGTATGATATCTCGATTCTCGATTCTAGATTATAGAATTTTTACATGCTGGTTCCTACGGACGGACGGACTACTTTTACGTTAGAATTAAGAATTAGCGTTTAGTCCTATAAGTAAAATTTCTATAGCTCAATAGTCAATGGCTCTGCTTATTTTTCTTGTTTTCAATTCTAAAGCGATTCATATTTATAAGAGGAACGAAAGGGGAAAGGGATAAAGTGAGAACGAGGCGGCTAAGGAGATAGAATATAGATACAGTGTGGATAGACGGATAGAGAAAAGGAAAGATTTTCCTTCCTTCCCAGTCACGCATCGATTTTTATCCGCCGTCAAAATCTACCGCTTTCCTTTTAACCTTTTCTTCTGTGTTCTATATTCTGTATTCTATCTATGTGACTCCAGATTGTAGATTCTAGATTCTAGATGCATACATTCTTACACTTATACTTTTACCTTTCACTCAATACTCAATACTCAATGTGGAGAAAGGAGAGAAAAACATATAGAGAAATATATTATACACAGAGATTCTAGATTCTAGATTCTTGGTCGGCAGTCGATTCTTTCTTCTTTCTGCCTTTTTATCCATCCAGCTATTTGTCTTGTTCGTGTCGGTTCCATTCATTTTAAGCGCCTTTGGCTCCTTCTACTTGAATCTTGTTAAGTTGCAAGAGCTTTCACCGAGATACAGATTTTTCTGATTCTGATGCAGCTGTACTCCGTATTTGTATCTTGTACATTGCACATTGTACGTGTTTTCACTTGTACCTAGTACCTTACACTTTTCATCCGTGTTTTCATTTTCCATCTGCTCAGTTCCTAATTTGACATGTTCTAGAGTAGCGAGTTCCGAGTTTCGAGTAGAATTGCGAATCCAAACCAAACTCTTACGAAAAGAAAACAGATACACTAGCAACTAGCGGAACACAGAAGACAGAAGACAGACAATGTACAATTTAGAGGTTCATCAAGTCTCAAGTATCAAGTAACATTTCATTCATTTTCTTTCAGTTCACAGTTCAGAGCTCAGTGTTCAGTGATCAATTTGGTTACACAAAGTACGCACATATAAAACTGACGGTTTTCAACAAGGAAAAAAATTGACAGTTAACAAACGGCAACCGTAAAACCTAAAGAAGTTCAGTGTTCAGTCAATAGTGTAAAAAGTATAAAGTGCATATTTATAAAGTATAAAAAGAGTACAGGGGAAAGTGGATACCATTTACATTCTTGTTCCTTTTGTTACTATGATATTCAGTGAAAGTATCCATAAAAGTAAAAAGGAAGTATGAAGTATGAAAAAAATAAACGAGTCTTGAGTCTTAAGTCTCGCGTTTCCAGTGTATATTGTGTATTGTGCATTTTGCATTGAGCATTTAGTACTGAATAAAAGAAAAATACATATGTATTGATTTTAATATCTCAAGTCTCAAGTGTGTCATTCTCACAACTCAGAATCCAGAACTCAGAACGTAATCGTCTTGGAAGAAAACTTGAATTCCGACTGACTGTACATTTAAAATGGGCATTAAACTTTTTGTGTTTTATCCTGTATTCCTGTTGTATTTGTATTGTATTGTATTTTGAATGGTATGAATATTATTGTGCTTTCTGGTGCATTGTGCATTGTGAATTTTGAAGATAGTCTACAGTCTACAGTCTAAAATCTACAAGTTACTTAAACAGTGAAGTTTGTTTTACTTCATACTTGCTTTGTGCTTTGTACTTTGTAAGTTTGTCGCATGTAGGCCGCAGTTTCATCTATCTACTATCGATAGTCGATGGATTTTCTCAACATGAACTTGTTACTTATTGAAGATCTTAAGACCTTTTAACAAACTTTTGGCCAAATGTTGTAAACTTTTCATATTGGTTTGGTTTTAAAGGAGATTAATATTGCTAAGTTTAAGATTCAGATTTTAGATTTTAGATTTTATACTTTGGAATTTTGGACTTTTGAACGTGATGGACAGATTAAATTGAAAGTAACCAAGTTTTGTTCTAATTTCTTCAAAAACAAGTAGGATTTTAAATTTCACACATCCCAGATAAAATCATTCAAATCATGTTCAACCGGAGAAAGTTTTCTTTTTTGCTAAGCGTAAGTAAATGTCATATCCATTTTTGAATTTTGTATTTTGTATTATGTTCAATGTTCAAACACACCGTGTTTTTTATTATCTTTATTTTTAAAAGGCTAGGGAAATTTCCTAGAATCTAGAATACATTTGAATTTCGAACCGAGTTTTGATTTTCGAGTTTCGAGTTGCATTCAAAATTCGAAACTGGATTATATTTATTTATTTTGATGGTATTTGATATTTGATGTTCCCGGTACACACCTCAAAAAATTGTGTACACTGTAAATACAAGAGAGTAAATCCAGGCCAAAGGAAAAACATGATTTTTGACCTACCGAATTCGGGTTTTTTGCATTACTGGTGGTGTAGAGCATGAAAAATGAGCAAGATTACCGTTTTCAAAAAAATTAAAAAGTTCCGCCGTTTCCGGCGGGGAGCTGTTCAAAGTTCAGACTAGGACATATTTTGCGCATTTTTTGTAGGCCGCAGTTTTAATCGTAGGTCA